>SKCR01023439.1:0-297953 GCA_019454045.1 Zanthoxylum bungeanum | reverse complement strand
CGATTAGACAGAAGCTAAATCTGGTTTAGTGATATGTGTCTATTAGACAAAGACCATAGGATTTACAGTATAGTGCGCAGTTACAATGTAGTTTGTATTTGACATTGGGAAACGCATTATTAGTTGTATATCCTTAAATAAAGTTCATGGTCAAGATTTACTAACACGGGTCGGTTAGTAAAATCCGCTGAGACCAGTACATGTCGTATATCGTGACTTAGTCCGATGGTTTATCCCAGTGAACCATGAGTCTCGGGAGACTCGTATAGACATGTAGGTGTTTATTTGATAAGACACTGAACGACTCACTGAAGGTTTCCTAATAGATGGTACACCAACGTCAATAGGAACCTTCTCGAGTTGAGCGAGCATAGTGGTCCTTCGACTTGAGATACCACAGTGAGATATATGAGTTATCCTCCACACTTTGATGGCAGTCACGTCAACGATCTATCCATGATCAGACCTCCGCCTGTTCGTTGGGTGTGGACTGATGCTCATGATTTCCAGTGCGTATCAAGATAGGATCCGTCAGTCCTGTGTACAGGGCATAGGCATCCTCACGTGTTTATGATCTAGTAAATCCATGGCCGTGGTATAACATCGGAAACCAGTTCCGAATGTTATTTTGTGATCATAAATTGAAAGTCGACTGTATTATACCGAACGGATTTGACGTTCTCATCTATATCCCAGGTATAATACGGATGTCCTGTGACGGAGGGATTATACGTATGCAATGACCTCAACTTGCATAGTTTAACGAGATTATCCGTGGTAGTCATAATCCATGAGTGGGTGGATTATGGACACGAAATTGGATTTCGTGACGGATAAACCTAAATTAGAGAGTCCCACAATATGAAGTGTACTCGTTGAGCACTTGGGCAACTCGATATGAATAATACGGATTATTCATTATACTTCACTGGATTAAATAAGTTAATTCAGATGGTTTAATCATTAAACGATAAACACATGCTTTAGGGAATTTTTGTCCGCTAATAATTATTGTGTATTTGTATTTGATACATAATACGACTAGATACACATTAATTATTCGTTATATGAGATTTTGACACATGCCATGAATATATGTATTTATTATTTAATGTAAATAAAAATACATATATGTTTATTATTTAATTATCTATTTATTTAAATGTTAAATAATTAAATAATTAAATTTTCAAACTTTATCCAATTTTCATTATGCATTTGATACATGGTGATATTTTATTGGAGCATTTGGCATGTATTAAATAAGCTTTATTTGTGTGCCAATTAGATTGGTTAAATATAAAGTTATAATTGAATTTATTTGATAAATTTTCAAAAGGACAATTTTGCCCCTTGACTCCCTATTTCTTTTTTATATAAAAAGGAGAGAGAAAATTTGTTTCATCATCTTCTTCCCGAGAGTTCCTTAAAATGGGTTTGGGAATTTTATTTCTAAATCCATGTAGAAAACAAAGGAAAAATTCAAGAAAAAATGCTTAGAAATTGAAGATTAAAAGGTAATCCTTAATCCCTAAGCTTGGAAATTTATTTTCATGTTTTATTGAATACTTAGAAATGTTCTAAGGTTTGCTTTGTTTGTGAAAAATTGGGGCTTTTGGTAGTGGATGATGAAATTGGAAATATAGAGCATGTGTGAAGTATTTAAGGATGGAATTAATGTAATTTCATTCCAATTTTGTTCAAATTATTGTTGGACATTTTTGTTGCCATTCTAGAGTTATTGATCCACTCTAAGATAGCCTATAATTGTTCTTGGTTGCTTCATGTGGTGGGATTTTGATTGGTGTTTGATTAATTTGATTAATCTTGTAAAATTGGATTTAAAGCATGCAAAATTGGTGAAATTCTGTTCTGGATCAGATCTGGTAGAACTGGAATTTTTGTGATGATTTTGATGTCTTATGAATGTAATGGATGTGTTTTGGGAGTTGGCACAATTGCCGGAAAGTGTTTCCGACTTGAAATAAGCGAAAACGGCCAAAAACAGCGTTACCGGGTGGATTTTGAGCCAATCGGGTGACGGCTGTGAAAACAGTGATTCCGTCACTGTTTGGGCAGCCCATGAACTTCCCCGACACTATTGGATCTGACTTGGGCAGTTTCCATAAGGTTCGGGTAGTCGGTTTAGTCGAAAACGCGTTTTGCGTCATTTTGCGGAAAAAAAATTTTCGTAAAAGTTTCGCGAGTTTTCAACAAGTTTATGTTAATATTTGATATTGAATATATAATTTTAGGTGAAATATGAATAAATTATTCATATTAGATATTGAATAATTTATTTGGTATTTTGAAAAAGTTTTAAAATATGATTTCGCCCGAACCCGCGCTTCCGCTGCGCCCCGACCCCAAAACCCCAACACCACATATTCTCAAGTTGCTTCTTCTACTGTACAACTCATCCAAAAAAACCTTAATCAGTGAAATCGTCTTATTACGCAACACATGTTGATTACGATCAAGTAATCTAAATTGGTTCTTCTTCGTTGGTCAAGTTTGTCCTCATCTAAACTGGCTGCGTATCTAAGATATGAGAATGATCATATATAATTTCGCAACATTAATACATGAAAAAATTATAAAAAATGATAACTCTGGAGGTTAAAGATGGCAGAAAAGTCTGAACCTAGTCTGGTCCGGGATAAAAAAATTTCAGGTCGGGTAAGCTCGGGCCCGGCCCGGGGTTAAATATAAAAAAACATATATATACTTTAATATGTTTGTTGCATTTGTTTGTAACATTTGAATTGTTAATTTATCGATGAAACTTTTGATGTATTTGTGAATTATCTTTGCATATAGTATGCATGTATTTTGTATTTATATGTTTTTAATTTTTTTAATTTTTTCTTAAAAAACGGCCGGATAAAGCCTGGGCCCGGCAGACGCTCGAAACGGGCTTTTCCCGGGCCCGGGCTTTTATTTTCCTTATCGGGCTTGGGGCGGGCTTATCAAAGCCCATGTCCGGCCCGACCCATTACCACCCTTACTAGAGGTAAGGCCAAATGGTAAGCAACCACACCAACACGTTCAATAATCTCACACAGCCCTATATATTGCAGGCTTAGTTTCCCACAGCTTTCAAATCTAAGTATCCCCTTTCCATGGAGAAATCGTAAGAAAATTTTATTACCGACTATAAACTCAAATGGTCTTCTATGTTTATCTACACAACTCTCATGGTATCTGATCGGTGGTATATACACACGTTACGTAAGCGCACGTATCGCTCAAGTAGTATAAAAATATCGATCCCACGATGACTTGATTTCTACTGTTATTATTAATTATTGATTCTATTTATTTACAAGTATCTAATTGGGGTGAGAAGAGAATGATTGTTGAATGGTTGGTTGAATGTGGATTTGCTAAATAAATAAAAAATACAAAATAAAACAAAGAAAATTAATAAAGAAGAAAACAAACATCTAGGGTTGCGATTCCACATAATATTATTCTAAGATGAATTGATTCTCTTATATATGTGTAGTCATTCAGTTGTTAAACTGAAATACGAAGATATGCAAAAGCCTCTTCCGATGATCAGATGCAAACACCCAAAGTAACCCAATTAACTATATTCCTATGTTAATTAAGTTACCTGAATTCGTTAAGTTCAAGTTCCAATTATGGCTACCCACGCCTGAAATGTGATGAGGTCCAAGATGCAGCCTATGATGGACAGACCACCACAGTGCAAGTCCCAGAGGGTCCAATCAAGAGGTCTCGAGCTAAGAAGATCCAGGAAGCTATGCATGGATTCATACAGAAGATTGTATCTGACTATTCTCGCACTTCTACTTCATTGAGTGTGGGCTTGACGCTGGACGAACCCAAGATGGTGAATCTTATTCAGGCCGTTGAGCAACGAGCTACTTAGGCCTATTTTATTATGGTTATTTGACATTTGTTATTTATTTTGGGCTTGACATTTGTTTTATTTCATCCTGTTATTTATGTTTGAGTGTTTTCTTTAGATTATTATTTTATGTTTGGGAATTAGGTTAAGCGTGCAAGGGTTTGCACGTGGGGATAGCTTAGCTTAGTTTTAGGATACGCGCATGTTGGCATGTGGGTAGTTTCATTTTTATCCTTGTGGGTTAGGGTTTTGGTTGCAGCCTTCTTATAAAAGGCTAACTTTTTGGTTATGTTCAACAACTCTCATTCAATAAAAAAAATATATCAATTTTCGTGAGCATTGAGAAACCCTCAATTTGTTTTCACTGGTTTTGGCTTATCAAAGGTCTGCTAACCCTTTTTGGCACTCCTTTTAGCACTTTAGGTTTCTGTTGCTTGTTCTTCAGAGGTTTAGAGTTTTTATCCGAACTGTCTTAGTTTTTCTTTGGAACGATTTCAATCTTGTGTGGGTTTGTCTAGCTTCGCTCCAAGCAGGTTCTCATCAAAATGTATATTCCTATCCTGGAATGAAATATCTAAGATGTGAGATCGTGAGCTATTGAATCTAAGGCTGAAACTTAAAATCACTTTTCAAGTTCATTTTAAGTTTACCACATCAATTTTATTGGTGATCAGGCAACAAAAAGCATTAAGGTTAAGATTCAATAAACAAGCCAAAGTATCACACATAACATATTTAAATCAACTCATGAATATTGTGTTTCATCACTTCCCTAGATTAAAAATAAAATGTTGGGGGTTAGGGGATCCACCTTTACTATTTCAAATCTAGAAATCTCTCTTATTATAATATATAAATTTGCATTATATTACCAACCGACCATATATGCGGTATCCTGATTAAGTCATATTTTAATTAATTCCAACCGATCATAAATGTGGTATCCAATTAAGTCAAGTTAAAATTAACTTAATTAAGTCCACCGGACCATAAAGGCGGTATCCAATTAAGTCAGGTTTTAAAGATAATTTTTATATTATAATTTAAGGGAGATTAATCTAAATTATCATAATAAAAGTTTCACCTTTTCCCCAGCGGAAATTAACTACAAAAAATAAAAGAAAGATAAAATAAATAAACTATTATTACTACTACTAAAAATAAAAATACATTACTATTAATATATACAAACAAGATACAATCCTTATATCCTTATTAAGAACCTTAAGGAAAGTATGAATTTGGAAAATGAAATCAGCTTCAATTTTTAGGTAAAATTTGGGCTTGCGCGTCGCGGCGCAGAAAGTATTACGCGTCGCGACGTGTGTGGATTGATGACACGTGTACGCGGCTTTGTTGAGATGTTGACACATGGCACGCATTGTGCTACAATAGATGGCGGCTGTCGGCAAATCAATAATTATGCTGACGTCATGATGACGTGGTGATAGCGTCGCGATGCGTGAACAATAAATTTCTCATTTTTTCATTTTTGTCCATTTTTCATCGTCTTAGCCCCAAGTTGATTCCACTGAGTCCCAAAACTTTATTTATCTACAAAACACACAAAAATACATTAAAACTTTCATAAAAACAGAGAGACCATACAAAATATTGGGTCAAAAGGGTGGTAAATATTGATATATTTTCCGCTCATCACACCCCCAAATCTAACATTTTGCTAGTCCTCGAGTAAAATAAACAAAACAAAATGAAATAAAAAATTAAAACTAAATTAATTTAAGCCACTTTCGTAGGGATCACGGTTGCATTTAGTGTATGTAACAAGCTTTTAAACCCATAGGTGTCCCTAGTGGACAAGTTATAGTCTTGTGAGGGCTTACAACGACGATAACCACAAACGTCAATTAAATGCACATGGAATCACACATAAAAACAAAATAAACAAAAGAAAGAAATAAAATTAACGAAAATAATAGCTATATATGCAATGTCCTCAGAGAATGACTAGCAACAAAGTTTAAAGGAACTTTCAAAAAGCGTACTACAACTAAAATCCTTTCTTTTGAACAAAGTATCTAAATCAGACTCTAAGTGTGTGTGTGAATAATTCTACAAACAGCTGCGATTCTAAGTTATTAACTAGGTGAGTTTGTCTCAATTCTTAGTAGTTAATGGGTCAAACCAACCTGACCATCTAAAATTGTTCTGTCTGCTACAATATGTCTAAAGTGATGTATGATTTTTTTGAAACTTTACCGTTTGACGCGAACGATCACTGTTTACTGAGACAAGATGTCCGGTTACTAAGTAAAAGCTTATTTATTAACTAACTCAAGACGTATTGTTTAACGCGAACAGTCTCTGCTGGCCAGGCAAGACGCCCGGTTACTAAGTAAAAGCTTGGTCAGTTTTTATTTATCATCATTTTTTTACCTCACATCATAAATAAATATAGACATAAATAAATATACAGGCAAACAGTTATTCATCATCCACTGATTATTTCAACTAGTCACTTTGTCAATTCCTTATTATCTAACTGCTATAGAACTATTTTTTTAAGTTCATATGAGTCTGACCTAGATATTAGGCTCAAAGTCCAGGATAAAAGTGAAATTAGTATTTATCTTTTCCTAGAACTTTTTACTAAGACAAACAATCTCATCATTAGACTCTAATTTTTTTTAATAAAGCAAGCAAAAATTAAAACACGCAAAATATGCAAGACAAGCGACATGCAGGGAAAGAAAAACATGTAGGAAAGAAAAATAATAACGGAGAAGACAAATAAAAATAAACAACCTTACTGTTGGACATATATGACCCATAGCATCACTATTTGTACAGAACAAAGTGTTGTTGTACAAATTAACTATGTGACAAAAGAAATTGCTCTTTTATCATTTGTAATTGGATTACCTAGATATATAAATGATAAAAGTCCATATGATCAGTACCGGGTTAATAAGATATGAGACAATATTAATCCACTAAGGTTTAATCATTAAATATCCCTAGTCGTAGTATTATCGAGACTGGACATCGATAATGCGGAATAGGCTAGTATTACACTTGTGTGTGTTATGGAAGCGTAACGGCATAGTTCTCATATATTTGGGTATTGGATACTTATGCAAGTGTAATAGGAGGTTCTGTTTACCGATGGTATGGAAACAGCTACACTCTGGATAGACCTCTCGGAATCCCAATGGTAGTATGACTATGTGTCTATGGGAATCCGAATCAGGGTATGTGTATTTAGTCTTAACTTGAGACTTGCATCGCTAATACTTGCGACAATTAATATACTTTAGTTTTGGTCGTCTGGGGCTTTAACAGGTTCTGTGTACGTCTCTTCTGGGTATACTGAGAATCGTAGTGTATTGGGTGTGATGTCAAGATGGAAATATCACTTCAGTCATATGGAGATGATGATCACGCATGGATACAGAACTGGTACTCTAAGTGCTATAGCCATCGGGGAAGTATGACTAGGTCATGACTTTCCCATCATAAAGAGACTAGTTGCTTGTGATCCGATATATGCTTCGTACGGGGCAGACACACCTCCAGCCCCAGACCTTGCATGTGACATCTGATATTGGATCATAATGCGGAATACTACGTATACTACGCCTGACAAAGATCATGTATTCCGTAGAAGAATATTTTTGGAGAATTGGGTAGACACGATGTTTTGCTAGAAGTCAACCATGTCTTGTAAATCGGTAAGAACGTGGTGCCGTGTACGCACGTATTCAGATAGTCCGATAACCGTATTTACTGCCAACATATCCAGAGATCTCTTGGGTCGCATCCCAAAGATTCACCGATGATATTTGACTCGAACAATATTAATCTGGGATTAATTAAGAGAGAGAAAATTAATCTGGGATTAATTACGGCAAGAATTAATCTGGGATTAAATTCGTCGAGAGGAGAGAACGTAATTAATTTGGAATTAATCGGTAAAATAAATTTAATAATTAAATTAGATTTTACTATTTAATTTATTTAATTGGGCTAAAATAATATATTATATATATTAATTGAAATTTGATTTCAATACGGAATTAAAATTGGATTTTAATTCAAGCGAATGAATTGATTTAGAAATTAATTCGTAAGCGAGTTCCGTAATAATTTTGCGAGACATTATTATTTAATTAAATTAGATTTAATTACGTTGCGACAGAAAATTCGTTTATTCGGAATAAACGAACCCGAGCCCGAAGTGTGTAGTCTCACCCAACTTGAATTTTGAATTTAAGTATGGGACCCATCAACTTACATCACTAGTCAATCTAGTTGATGGAAGTGGTTGTGAGTATTTAAAGGAAACTTATACAACACACTTTGATTTTGCCTTTTTGAAAAAGAAAATCAATTAAAATGAATTTTTGGAAAATCATTAGTACTCTCTCTCTCCTTAGCCGCTTAAAAAAATAAAAGGGCCACTGTCTCCATTTTATTTTTTTTTCTTTGATAAGCCAAAAAGAAAAGTCACTAACTTTTCTTTCCTTTTGATCAGGCCGAGTGGCCTCTGATTCATGAAAAAGCTGAATTGGCTTCTTTCTAAATGAATGTAAATGGCCACTGTTTTGGCGCTCAAAGTGGCCACTGCCTGCTTCTCTTTGGATTTTGGCCGAATGAACAAAAGCTTTTGGCCGATTGCTTCCTCTCTCCAGGTGAATTGTTGCTTCTCTTGGAGGGCAAAATTCGGCCACTTTTGTTCTTGCTAGCACATAAGGGAGTCAAATGAAGGTGATATAGATACTCATCCATGAGCTTGGAAGCTTCAACATCCATGGAAATTTTGAAAGTCAAAGCCGATCAATGTAAGTTTATTCCGCAAACTTCTTGATTTATTCACACAATAATCACGCTTAGAGATCCCGTGTCATGTCTAGGACACTTACAATGGTATCAGAGCGAGATCTAAGCTTGATTTGATTCTAGGGTTTGTAAACTTTAATTTGGGATTTTATGCTTGGTGTATGTATTTTCTTAAATTGATGTTTTGGTTGAGCTTGTATGATGTTTAATTGAATTTGTACATCATTGATTCTGTGATAAATTGATTAGATCAAAAATCCCCAAAATCCTTGTTTGGCCGATTACTACCCTAGGAGAGCTCATGGTTAATTTTTTGAATTAGACAATTGGATATGTTGATTCACATGAAATTGAATGTTAATTGTTGATTTAATTAGATTGAAATCAAAATTGAATGTTAATTTCATGTATTGCCGTGAGTATGAAGTATGTTGGATTGATTGTGCTTTAATTTGTGTTGGACATAAATTAAAATGTTAAGTATGATTAATTAGATTAATTAGTATTTTGGAAATACTAGATTAATTAATTAATTGTGTTAATTACACTTCAATTGAATTAATGTGTAATTTGGAATTATATATTAATTTAATTTGTTGTAATTGGGCTAATGGGCTTGGTTGGGCCAACTTTTAGTCTTGGATTATATTTGGGCCTAAATCATTTCCATAAAGTCCAAAATATGACAATTGAGCCTTTAATAATTTAATTGGGCCTAATGGGCCAAAATTGATTCTATGACATAGGGTGATTCCTAAATGGGCATTGGCATATTGGGTTTGATCCATAATGGCCAGAGCCCATGCCTAATGAATTAATTAAAAGCCCATTGGAGTTTAATTGAATAGTATTGGATACTAATTGGGCCTTTGAGACCCATTAAGATTGAATTTGGAATCCAATCTTTAAGGCACATAAATAAGTGTAATTATTTAATTTGAAATTAAATATGAATTAGTATTGGATACAATTTAAATTGGATTTAAAATTATAGTTCGATATAATTCAAGAATACTTACTTTGAGTATTTATTCTTAAACGAGTTGGACTCGCGCAAATCAAATCGTTGTTTGAACATTGGATGGTCATTAATTAAAGATTAATTAATTGGATTAGATTGATTGACAGCATGCTTTGTGTGAATACTTGGATGTATGAATGAATAATGTATATCGGATGGATATTAGAAGGGTGAAGGCAATTTTAGAAATTATTGTAATAAATTTAGAATTTATTAAATTGGACCTGCGTGTCCAGCCTATTATCTCCTTATCTCTTCTCACCAATTCCCCTCAATGTAAATGAGGTTTCTTTAGAAGTATTATGTAATTGGGTAGAAGTAAGAATAGTGCTAGCGGGATAAATGAAAGATAGAGATTTGTTCTAGGAACAATTTGTTATATATCCATTAGCATATCATTATTAATTTATTTTGCGCATTATTATGCTTTTAAAATGCATGCTTAAGGGTGTATGATGAGACCTAATTGAAGATAATAAATTGGTTGCCAAATCGCGACAAAAACCCTCATTTTATATTAAGCATTTTTCCTTCCATTGAGTGATTTTCTCTCAAGATCCAAGATTAGCATTAGTTTGTTGGCCAAAGTCAAGACCTTTGTCCATCGCGGATGTGTTTGAATCACGAAAGCTTTGGTCCATATCGTACGTCTTGGGCAAGTTGTGATTTGTTGGCCAAAGTCAAGGTCACTTCTTGTTCATCGACCTCGATTACGAAGCTTTCCCACTGTCAATGGGTCACGCTTAACTGGTTTCATTAAGCTTGTTAAGCCAAAGCCAATGCTTAGTTGATTCAGAGGAAAAAGGTTAGGAAATATATTGGATATATTGGCATATATTGGATATATGTTTCGGACTTGGAGGTCCACCTACTGGATCTAGGAATTGGATGGGATCCAATTGATCTCAGAGATCTACCTAGTTAAGTTTCATACAACTTGTTGGCCAAAGTCAAGGTTGTTTGTTATTTAACGGGATGCTAGCCCACTAGGAAACTAGGTTTCCCGAGTACTCCACAGAGGGTTAGAGGCTCGCCGAAAAATAGTGGGAGGCAAGTATTAAATTTGCAATTTCGTTTAAATATTTGCCAATACGCGCTCATTTTATTTTTCGTCATTAATTATTTAAATATATTAGTTGGACTAATATTCAATTGTTGTTTTAATTGAACAGTTAGACTGTATTCAAACTGTTTCATTTGTAGTTGGTTATATAATTGGATTATGGTAATCAATACATTTAAATATAACCGATCAATTGTAGTTGATTATATAGTTAGACTATAGTAATCATTATATTCGATTATACCCGAAATTGTTGATTAGATAGTTGGACTATTGCAATCAAGATGGCTGAAAGATTAGCGTTTAGAACATAATCCTAGGTGAAAATGTATTTATACAGCTCTAATTTTCAGATTGGGAATAGAACTTAAGGATAGTCCTGAAAGTTGAGAAGTTATTCTATTTGATAGAGAAACCTCTCGAGCATGAGCCCGAAGTTGAGCAAATAGTAGAGCATGAGCTTAGGAAGACTCATTGTGATGATAACTTTAGTGCTCAATTCGTTATGCAAAGCCAGAGCTTCTTAAAAGGACATATCCAAAGTTATCTCCCTAAACTGTGGCAAACGGGGTCACTAGAAGTGTGACTGCTGTATGGACAAGGCAGACATGAAGGAAGTGAAGACGGGACTAGGCTCCGGCTTCAGGGATGTTTGTTATAAATATGTCCACTGCCAGTTTTAAAATTGGATTTTAATACTGGATGTGAAAAATACATAAATATGTACTGATGTGCAGAATCTGCTGATTAGCAGGAGACTGGCTTCAGATGAGATTAACCTACAAGTCGGAAACAAGACGAGAGTCACTGTTTTGGCCGTAGAAACCTTAGTTTTGGAACTGCCATTTGGGCATGTACTTAGATTATGAGACTGTTATAATGTATCCAGTTTGACAAGGAACATTATCTCTGTATCTAGTTTAATCCGTTGCGGGTATACCATTGTATTCCAGAACACAAGGTGTTTTGTTTATAAATATGATATTGTGATAAGCACATTAGATGTGAATAACAATATTTATATTTAGAATATAAATGAATCTCAAACATATTAAATGACAAACAAAAGGCTCAAACTGAGTAAATCAAATGAGACTTATTTGTGGCATTGTTGTCTGGGACACATTAACAAAACTCGTATATCCACACTTTCGAAGAGTGGATACTAGGACGGATTTGATCCTAATTCAAATGATGTCTGTGAATCTTGTTTATTAGGCAAAGTGCCTAAAACATCTTTTACATGGTAAGGATGTACGTGCCACCGATCTGTTAGCCCTCGTTTATAGTGACGTAAGTGGGCCCATGTCTAGCTAGGCTAGAGGTGGATACGAATACTTCGTAACCTTTACGGATGTGGCATCGCGTTATGGTTATGTGTATCTTATGAAACACAAGTCAGAAACTTTTGATAAATTCAAAAATTTCGACACGAAGTATAAAAACAGACCAGCAAAGTATTAGAACATTACGGTCAGACCGTGATGGACAATACTTAAACATATGAGTCACTCTGAGCTACCAATTTCCTTATAGGGATACGCATTAAACAATGCAATACTTATTTTGAATAAGGTTCCGTCAAAATTCTGTTGGAAAGGCTCTATATTAGATATGAATAGGAAAGAAACCGGGTTTCTCATTCCTAAAGATTTGGGAATGCTGGGCATACATTTGGATGATACCAAACTAGAACCCAAATCAGATAAGTGTCTATTTGTAGGTTGTCATAGAAAAACCAAAGTATAATACTTATACAACTCACAAGAGAACAATGTAATTGTTGCTCTCCATGCGGTTTTCCTAAGAGGAACTCCGATATGCAGTGGTAAGTGGGAGGAAAGTAAAACTCGATGAAAATTAGAGTAATACTGTTCCAAGCACCGAGTCCTCACGGAACACCAACAGTTCATCAAGGATGAAACTGTACCACAATCTTCGAATACACAAGAACCGCAAGTCGAAGAGAGTCAGAAAACAACCTGAGAGGTATGGGTTTCTGATATCACCTCATATAGATATCAATCTTATTGAGGAAGACGAACCGGCTACGTATGAGGAAGTGATACAAGGTATCGACTCCTTTTATAGCAAAGTGCCATGAAGTATGAAATGGATTCCATGTATACCAACCAAGTTTGGACACTAGTTGATGTACCAGAAGGCATTGTGCCTAATAGTACTAAATGAGTCTTCAAGGAAGACATACATGGATGGCAACATACAGATGTACACAGCTAGGCTTGTACAGAAAGTGTACCGTCAACGACATAGTGTCGACTATGACGAAAATTTTTCCACATGTTGCCATGATTAAATCCATTTGGATAATGTTTGCTAATGTTGCGTATTTCATTTATGAAATATAACAGCTAGACGCCAAAGCCGCTTTCCTTAACGGAAACCTTTTGGAGGATGTTAACAACAGCCTAACGGTTTTGTCGTACCAAAACATACAAACAAGGTTTGCAAGTTAAATCGATCCATTTATGGATTGAAGCAAGCATTGCGTTCTTGAAACCAGCGTTTTGATGTAATCATAATGGTATATGATTTAATTCAAAATGAAGATAATTCTTGTGTATATAAGAGAGTTAGTGGGAGCGCACTGACAATGAATGTCCTATAAGTTGATGGTGTATTGCTTCTTAGCAATAACATTCCCATAATATAATCGGTGAAAGCTTGGCTTTCATTAAAATTCTCCATGGAAAACCTGGGAGAAGCATGCTTTATTCTAGGAATAAAGATCTACTGGGACAGATCTAGAAAGATGCTGACACTCTTTCAGTGTTCATATGTTTTGAAATGTATGTGACCTGATGTCTCATATGTTTTGAGCATATGTAGACGCTATAAGGCCAATCCAGGTGATGGTCACTGGATTGATGTTAAGAACATCCTTAAGTATCTTAGACGAACTAAGGATGTTTTCTTAAGTTATGGAGATGGAGAACTTGAGGTGACTGGGTTCACCGCTGCAAATTTCCAAACCGATGAAAACGACTGTAAGTCGCAATAAGGGTACGTATATAGTTTGAACAACGGAACAGTGAGCTAGGAAATATTCCAAGCAAGATTCTGTTGCCGAATAAACAACAAGAGCGGAACATTGCTGCAGCTGAGGCAGCAAAAGAAGCATTTTTTGATCTATAAAATTCCTAATTGGATTAGGAGTAGTTCTGTTAGCAGCTGAGTTAGGCTACAGCGCAGGCTAAAGAATCGCGGTCTCATCAATGATCCAAGTATGTACTTCAAATATTTCATCTGATTCGTTAGATCATATATCGTGGCGATGTGATGATCGAATAAATCGCATCAGATGATAACCTTGTAAATCCGCTGACGAAAGCTGTTTCTCAGCTGAAGTTTGAGCGACCCGTGCATAGTTCAAGTGTTGGACACTTGAGTGATTGGCTATAGGCCAAGTGGGAGATTGTTGGACATATATGACCCATATCATCACTATTTGTACAGAATAATGTGTTGTTGTACAAATTAACTATGTGACAAAGGAAATTGCTCTTTTATCATTTGTAATTGGATTACCTAGATATATAAATGATAAAAGTCCATATGATTAGTACCAGATTAATAAGATATGAGACAATATTAATCCACTAAGGTTTAATCATTAAATATCCCTAGTCGTAGAATTATCGAGACTGGATATCGATAATGCGGAATAGGCTAGTATTACACTTGTGCATGTTATGGAAGCGTAATGGCATAGTTCTCATATATTTGGGTATTGGATACTCATGCAAGTGTAATAGAAGGTTCTGTTTACCGATGGTACGGAAATAACTACACTTTGGATAGACCCATCGGAATCCCATTGGTAGTATGACTATGTGTCTATGGGAATCCGAATCAGGGTAAGTGTATTTGGTCTTAACTTGAGACTTGCATCGCTAATACTTGCGACAATTAATATACTTTGGTTTTGGTCGTCCGGGGCTTTAACAGGTTCTGTGTACGCCTCTTCTGGGTATACTGAGAATCGTAGTGTATTGGGTGTAATGTCAATATGGAAGTATCACTTCAATCATATGGAGATGATGATCACGCATGTATACAGAACTGGTACTCTAAGTGTTATAGCCATCGGGGAAGTATGACTAGGTCATGACTTTTCGATCATAAAGAGACTAGTTGCTTGTGATCTGATATATGCTTCGTACGGGGCAGACACAACTCCAGCCCCAGGCCTTGCATGTGACATCTGATACTGGATCATAATGTGGAATACTACGTATACTACGCCTGACAAAGATCATATATTCCGTAGAAGAATATTTCTGGAGAATTGGGTAGGCACGGTGCTTTGTTAGATGCCAACCATGTCTTGTAAGAACGTGGTACCGGGTACGCACGTATTCGGATAGTCCAATAACCGTATTTACTACCAACATATCCAGAGATCTCTTGGGTCGCATCCCAAAGATTCACCGATGATATTTGACTTGAACAATATTAATCTGGGATTAATTAAGAGAGAGAAAATTAATATGGGATTAATTACGGCAATAATTAATCTGGGATTAATTATCAGAGAAAGAATTAATCTGGGATTAATTACGTCGAGAATTTTTCTGGGATTAAATTCGTCGAGAGGAGAGAAAATGATTAATTTGGAATTAATCGGCAAAATAAATTTAATAGTTAAATTAGATTTTACTATTTAATTTATTTAATTGGGCTAAAATAATATAATAGATATATTAATTGAAATTTGATTTCAATACGGAATTAAAATTGGATTTTAATTCCAGCGAACCAATTGATTTAGAAATTAATTCGTAAGCGAGTTCCGTAATAATTTTGCGAGGCATTATTATTTAATTAAATTAGATTTAATTACGTTGCGATGGAAAATTCGTTTATTTGGAATAAACGAACCCGAGCCCGAAGTGTGTAGTCTCACCCAACTTGAGTTTTGAATTTAAGTATGGGCCCCCACCAACTTACATCACTAGTCAATCTAGTTGATGGAAGTGGTTGTGAGTATTTAAAGGAAACTTATACAACACACTTTGATTTTGCCTTTTTGAAAAAGAAAAAGAAAATCAATTAAAATGAATTTTTGGAAAATCATTATTACTCTCTCTCTCCTTAGCCGATAAAAAAAATAAAAGGTTTTCCATTTTTTTTCTTTGATAAGCCAAAAAGAAAAGTCACTGACTTTTCTTTCCTTTTGATCAGGCCGAGTGGCCTCTGATTCATGAAAAAGATGAATTGGTTTCTTTCTAAATGAATGTAAATGGCCACTGTTTTGGCGCTCAAAGTGGCCACTGCCTGCTTCTCTTTGGATTTTGGCCGAATGAACAAAAGCTTTTGGCCGATTGTTTCCTCTCTTCAGGCGAATTGTTGCTTCTCTTGGAGGGCAAAATTCGGCCACTTTTGTTCTTGCTAGCACATAAGGGAGTCAAATGAGGTGATAGGGATACTCACCCATGAGCTTGGAAGTTTCAACATCCATGGAAATTTTGAAAGTCAAAGCCGATCAATGTAAGTTTATTCCGCAAACTTCTTAATTTATTCACACAATAATCACGCTTAGAGATCCCGTGGCATGTCTAGGATACTTACACTCACCCCCAAACTTAAACCTAGCATTCTCCCTAATGCGTTACAAAATAAAAGAAAGGTAAATGAACAATGTTACCGTGGTTTCTTCATTCCTCAGCCCCGTCGTCGTCCTTGCTGATGTCCCCTAGATAGGCTGGAATCTGATCATCACTCAATCCCTGATGGTGTGCCATTTGTTGAAGTAGTTGAGTAATGTAATCGACGCGGGATTCCAACCGATCTATGCTTTGTGACATGGAGCGAGGTCGCGATGGTCGTTGCGCTGTTGAGGTTGCTGTTGTGGCTGTATAGGTGCTGATGAGGAATTATTGGCCTGTGCAGGTCTCTCTGCTCGGAGTTGTTGGATAATTCGATTAGTTAAGCAATAGTAGGTTGCATTGATTATTCTCTATGGTTCATGGGCACGCTAGCCAGTGTGCAAAGATTGGTGATCAGGCTGCAATACAAAAGGCCAGTCTGTGCAGAGCGTGCTTCCCAAACTATATTGGTCGATATCAGCCCACCCACATTAATGGTATGTCCATTCAGGAGAGAATACAACATGATCATCCGTTCTTTGGTGACATTGGTGATATGGATGCCTGGAAGCAATGTTCGGATTAGGAAATGAAACCAAACACTGACATCTGGCTTAAGATATCATGAGCTCATCTTCAAATATTCCCCGCTGCTACTCATATCCCATACAGCATTGTAGATGCAAAATGTTTGTGTTAGTTGAGTCATATATAGATGCTCCAGGGCTTCTGTATATTCATCTACTTCCATATCGGGCAACCCATAATATTTATTAATTGTGGATATATCAAACGTCACATGTTGACCTCTAACTAACACCTGATACGCCTGATGCTCGTAAGCATTGGCGTAGAACTCACGAACTCGGGTATACATGTTGGGATAGGCTGTTGGCAAAGTTTATGCCAATGACGGGCAGTGATAATTCTATCAATCTGGGGAAACTGTCCGAGGTTAATGTCAAAACCCTTCTCCATAATCGAGACTTTTTATCCCATCCCATTTTCATATCGACGCTTAGCGACTGCCGATATAAATTTTATAGCATCGTAACTTGATCCAGCAGCCATTGAGGTTCGCATTCTCTTAGGGGACATTTAATAATTTTTACAGAGTTTGGAAAAAATCAGCAGCACCTACCCTTAATTTTCAGTATTTCCCAATTTTATCACCCTAAACTAACACTTCAACAAAAATCACCAAATATCTTTCGTCCCCATATCTACGATTCCAACAACCAAAATTTTTCAATCCACTATAATCAAATTAACCACACCAAATATTCATAGCCACAACTCAGAACTTTTATGACAAAATCAACTACAAACAACACACCCACAAACTAAAAATCATAAATTTCGACTATAAATATTCAAAAATTTTGCACAAACATAGTGATAAAATTAAAATGAAATGAGAAATGGAACGAGGAATCCTGATTTTTCGCAAGTTGTGTCCCAAATTCGAGTGAATTAAAATGGAGGATGGTTGTGTCCCAAATCCATGCTTTACACGCGTAAATGAGGGTTGGGTTTCTTTTGAGAAGTGATTTTGTGAGTTTTAATGAGTTTGGTTAAGGGATTTTGGCGAATTGAAGGACTGACTTGTGGAGGAAGTTGAGAGAGAATGAAGAAAATGGAGATGAGATATGAAGAAGATGAGTTACGCTGTTGTTTTTAGGCCGGGAATCGCGTACGCGGAGCGTATTCTGCGTCGCGATGCGAAGCCCTAAAAATTTGGGGATTTTCACGTGTTAGGTTATTACGTCGCCACTCGCAGGGTCTTTTGCGTCGTGACATAAATTGTTTTTTGGCAAAATGCGAATCCTTCGAACATATCCATTAAGATGCGTCTCAAGAGTTGATTCCTTACTCTGCCATCTCTGATGAATTGATTTTTTTATCTTCGCGGTTTTGTCAAACTTTATTCTGTGATATCCCCATTTTTACTTGGCTTGCTTTGCTTTAAGTGCTTTGTCTGTGTTTTTCCCTGTAAAAATAACACACAAAATTAAATTACTACAACATGTATACACAAAATATAAAAATAAAAATTTTGCATGGGTTGCCTCCCTGCTAGCGCTAAATTTATCATCTTCAGCCAGACGTGTTTAAAGACTATCGGTCAATGAGGCTTCAGCATAGTTTTAGACGTCCGATTGAAGACAATCTCATGAGCATTGCTTGAAGGGTCTTTTCCAACGATGAAGTGACCAAAAGATTTTTGTCTCATTCAGTGCTTATGCCACCTTCTTAAACTTTGTCGCTCCAGTGGTCTGCAAAAGAAATGAAAATAAATCAGGAGGTCTCGTATAGTGCTTGACTTTGAAGGGTTGTTCCATTCTGTCAAGCTTCTGGGCGGTGTCCTCGTTGTGTACTCCCCAATACAGTGATGTTTCTCTTGAAGTCATGAGATTTTCAATATGGTCAGACATTTGCTCTTCCATTTGTCCTTTATTTTGCTCCACTTTTTCTTCACAGATGTATTTTAGCAATTCCTCGTTTAGCTCTTCATTCGACATCTGCGTGATACATGCTCCAAAAATGTCAACCTGAAGATGTAAAGAGAGCTCTTCTGCTTGTTTCTCCTCATAGATGCAATCAGCGACCAGAAAATCATTCGGATCAAATTGAAATTCTGCTTGTTCGACCTCCTGAACTGATACCTCTGATTCTTGATACTGCTCAGCCTCTTCCCCTGTTAAGATGTCATTATGAAATCTTTGGTACTCGAAGGCTTCATCAGTGTCATCTAAAAAAACTCAGTGAGGTATGTAGCTATGGTTTTCTTTGAATTGTTTCACTTGATCTGTCATTCTCTGCATGGTTGCTGCTTGACTCTGAAACATGACAGTCATTGCATCAAGTTTAGCATCTCGTTTCTTGAGCATGTCCATCCACTACCTTATCTCTGATAGTTCTGGTTTTTGATGAAGATCATAGGTTGATAGTGGATAAGATGGAGAATATGGTTCAGTGAAATATGCTGGTTCATCATATGAAGGTTTCTGATAGCTCTACCACCCTGAATTATAGTTGTACATGCAATGATCGCTAGAGAGGTTACCATCACATATCTCATATCTCTGAAATGGTTGAGCAAAAATTGTGTTATTTCTCTCTGACATCCACTGATAGTTATTGGGTTGGACAACATGCCTCAGAAAACCGGACTGTGTCTCCCTGATATGGGGTGTATCTTCACCTCTTAAAGTTCGTAATGATTCCATCGCCCAATAGTGATCCATTTCAACCACCTGAAAATAAAAGAAATAAATAAAAATTACAAATAAAAGTAATGAAAATTAGATACAAGTAAAGTAGATAGCCTCAAAATTAATAACTCAAGAAAAATAAGTCCCCGGCAACGGCGCCAAAAACTTGATCGGTGGTAAACACACACGTTATGCAAGCGCACATATCGCAGTATAAAAATATCGATCCCACGTGGACTTAATTTCTACTGTTGTTATTAATTATTGATTCTATTTATTTACATGTATCTAATTGGGGGTGAGAAGGGAATGATTGCTGATTGGTGGGTTGAATGTGGATTTGCTAAATAAATAAAAATACAAAGATATGTGTAATCATTCAGTTGTTAACCTGGAACACAAAGATATGCAAAAGCCTCTTCCGATGGTCAGATGCAAACACCCAAAGTAACCCAATTAATTATATTCTTATGTTAACTAAGTTACCAGAATTCATTAAGTTCAAGTTCTAATTATGGCTACCACGTCTGACATGTATATTTCTATTCTGGAAGGAAATCTCTAAGATGTGAGATCGTGAGCTATTGAATCTAAGGCTGAAACCTAAAATCCCTTTTCCAAGTTCATTTTAAGTTTACCACATCAATCTTATTGGTGATCAGGCAACAAGAAGCATTAAGGTTAAGATTCAATAAACAAGCCAAAGTATCACACATAACATATTTAAATCAATTATTAAACTCATGAATATTGTGTTTCATCACTTCCCTAGATTAAAAATAAAAATATTGGGGTTAGGGATCCACTTTTACTATTTCAAATCTAGACATCTCCCTTATTATAATATATAAATTTGCATTATATTACCAACCGACCATATATGCGGTATCCTGATTAAGTCATGTTTTAATTAATTCCAACCGACCATAAAGGCGATATCCAATTAAGTCAGGTTAAAATTAATTTAAGTCCAATCGACCATAAAAGCGGTATCCAATTAAGTCAGGTTTTAAGATAATTTATTTATTATAATTTAAGGGAGATTAATCTAAATTATCATAAGAAAAGTTTCACCCTTCCCCCAGCGGAAATTAACTACAAAACATAAAAGAAAGATGAAATAAATAAACTATTATTACTACTACTAAAAATAAAAATACACTACTATTAATATATACAAACAAGATACAACTCTTAAATCCTTATTAAGAACCTTAAGGAAAGTATGAATCTGGAAAATGAAATTAGCTTTAATTTATAAGCAAAATTCGGGCTTGCGAGTCGTGACGCAAAAGGTGTTGCGCGTCGCGACGCTCGTGGATTGATGACATGTGTACGCGGCTTTGTTGAGATGTTGACACGTGGCACACGTTGCTCTATAGTAGATGGCGGCTGTCGGCAGATCAATAATTATGCTGACGTCATGATGATGTGGTGATGACGCACGTGATGACGTGGTGATGACGCGTGTCGGCAGCTGAATAATTGAGGCGCGTCGCGACGTAGAGGTCCTGCGCGTCGCGACGCGTGAACAATAAATTTCCCATTTTGCCCTTTTTATCCGTTTTTCATCGTTTTAACCCTAAGTTGATTCTATTGAGTCCAAAAACTTTATTTATCTGCAAAACACATTAAAACGTTCATAAAACCCGAGAGACCATACAAAATATTAGGTGAAAAGGGTGGTAAATATTGATATATTTTCCGCTCATCAGTATCCTAAGCGATTTCTTTTCACCAACTTCATCCCAAAAGACTGTCATTTGATGCCATTTGAATACTAGATTGATAATTATTGTTATAGGCAAACTCGATCAATGGTAAATATGCATCCCAGTTGCCTCGAAATTGCATCACACATGCCCGAAGTATGTCTTCAAAAATATGAATAGTCCTTTCTGACTGACTGTCTGTCTTAGGGTGAAAATTATGCTAAAGTTCAATCTTTTACCTGTAGCATGCTGTGAATTAGGCCAAAATCTAGAAATAAATTGTGGTTCTTTATATGATACAATAAACATTGGAACTCTATATAGGCATATTATTTCTTTCACATATAAACTTACCATCATTATTGGGGTTAGTGCTTTGAGCATCAATCTGTATGATATTTATGATCTATTCATGACTACAAGCAATCACTTTTTCCATAATATTACATTTTTAATACCTATTGTCTTTTATATATATATAATCTAATTTAGTTTAAATCAAAACTAACTAAGATTAGTGATATATATATTAGACAAAGACTCGAGAATATAAAGTAGTCACATAGTTACAATGAGGCTTGTAATTGATGATGGAAGGTATCACTATTTGTAGTATATTCTCAAATAAAGTTCATGGTCGATATTTGCTGACATGGGTCAGTTAGTAAAATCCGTTGAGACTAGTACATGTTGTATTTGGAGACTTAGTTCGATGGTTTATCCCGAAGAACCATGAGTCTATGGAAACTCATGTAGACATGTAGGTGTTTATTTGATGAGCACTGAACGACTCACTAGAAGAATTCCTAATAGATGACACATCAACCTCAATATGAATCTTCCCGAGTCGAGTTGCATATGTAATCCTTTGACTTGAGATACCACCGTGGATGTATGAGTGATCCTCCATACTTTGACAACAATCATGTCATCGGTCAATCTAGACCAGACCTCTGCCTATTTATTGATTGTGGATCGATGCTCATGATATCATATGATGTATCTAGATAGGATTTGTCAGTCCCGTGTACGAGATTTAGGCATTCACTTCGTGATCCTTAAATCTCTAGACATGGTATATTCTGGGAATGAGTTCCGATTGTTGATTGAGAGATCACGAATATGTCGCGACACATATATGAATTGTACATTATGGAGATTTTCCATTTTTATCTATATCTCCGGTACAATTATGATAACCTATGATAATTTATGAATGGGCGAATTATGGACACGAAATATGTTATGTGATGGATATACATGAACCTAGAGAGTCCTACTAATAAAGTATACTCGTAGAGTATTAAGGCAATTAATTACAAATAATATGAATTATTCATAATGTTACACATGTCGAGGTATTTTTATATCTAATGTGTATATCTATAAGATACACATTAGGTCCAATTGAATTTTGACACTTGTCAAATAAATAATTATTTAATTAATTAAAAGTTAATTAATTTAATAATTAATTATTATGGAATATTTCTTAATTAATTAGAGGTTATAAGATAAGCTTTGGAAATTTGGTTAAATTTTGACCATATATTTGGCTTAATTTTGGCCATATATATAACTTGTCAAAATGACCAAAATATCCCTCCCTAATTTATTGGAAAATTCTGCCAAGGCTAGAAAGATATGAAATTTATTTCATTTTAAGGTGTGTTTGGCAGAACGTTTCGCTAGCATTAAAACGTCATGCCAAATGAGTTCTTTAACGCTAGCATTAACACATTATTTTTTTACGCTAGCTTATACTCTAGCATTTATTACATAACTTATAAGCTAGATTAAACTCTCAATGCAATACTCTCTACCAATGCATCTTAGTTTTAGTTTGGAGAAACTCAAAATGTTGAGTTTAGGGTTCAAAAATTAGGGTTTCTTTAATCCACCAAAGTTAGAGAGTGTAGAAGAACAATTATATAGAACTAAAGCTAGAATTGAGACCATGTCGACAGAGTACTGGGTCAGTCCACTGCAATAGGAAAAGACCCTATACAGGCACCACAAAGATTTTAAAAAACATAAAACAGTCAAAACGTAGTATGTGCACCATGGCGGAAATATATCATATCATATCAAAAGTGATATCAAATACATTTTTTTTTAAAATAAAATTTTTCCAAACGAACTCTTCAAATCACCCATTCTAAAAAAATAAACAAATAAGAACATCCACACACATATCAGGCTCATCACATAACACATATCAAATCCCCAAGCAATGAAAAATGAGTCGTACATCGAGGTAAAATATCATTGTATCACACATCAATCTAAGAATGTTTATATCAATATATCTAAATGCAAATATATATATATACACAAAAAACACACATCTCCTCTACAAACAAACAAACAACCAATATGTTGGTATTCATTGCATGTAATACTTAATTGGCTACGCGAACACTTTTGATCCTAGTCACATTTGCCAAAACAAATGGGGGAAAACGGTTAGAATCATCGTTACGCGGAAATTCTCGAAATTATAGTAAATTTTCGGACTTTCCTGAAATACCCAAATCAAGTCTGATTCCAACGATTTCAATTTAGTTACACTTAGAACATCTAACTTTACAAATCTATCACATCAAATTCACTGCCGACCTAAAATCCAAAAATCATCCGAAAAGTCTAAAATTATCACAAATGGATCTGGAATCTTTCAGATCTTTCCTGACCCTTCCAAAACCATTCTAATACTTTTAATAAATCATAATACATCATTCTAAGACATCCAATAAGCATAAAACCTCGAATTCGTATTTTCAAAAAATTTTCTGAAAACGATTTCGAAAATGCTACGAAAAGATTATGGACCCTCCCAAATTTTTCGAAACCATCTAAACATCATCATATCATCATATTTAACCCATGTCTATCATTACGTTCATCTAAACATCAAAGTACGCGAAACTGAATTTTATCATAAACTCGCTTAACCCACCGGATCGATCTAATTTGTACTGATTTCACTCGGATTCTACCAACTATACAAATTCAAAACATTCTAGCACCGTTAACTTAAAACACATCAATACATAACTCTAAAAATTTATTTAGAGCATCCGAATATTATACTCTTAACTTGAAATAGAGAGTTTTTATCGAGATATTTTACCAAAATTCTGAGGGTATCGGCGGACTCGTAACGCTCCCACGAACGTGTAGGAATCGAAGGAATTCAAATCGGAGTAATCGGATGAAAGAAGTGTAGGGGTTTTTAGGGGGTATTACCAGGTAACGCAGCGGAACGCGAAAAATCAAATTTTTCCGATTTCAATATTTTTCTTGGGTAATTAAAATAAACTAATTTATTATAATTACCCAATATTCAAAAATTCAGTTTTTACCCAAAATCCATAATTTTTCCTTAATTACCGTGAGACTCCAAAGGTTTTCATTTTGATCATTTTAGTCCTAATTTTTCAAATACAAATTTAAGTGATTTTAAATTACCAAATTACCGAATGCACATTCAATTTTCATTTTTATGCATTTTGGTCCAATTTTGTAAAAACAACTTTTGATGATTTCCAATCAACACCAAATGATTTGTACATCTTATATACATCATTATACAACACATATATGAAAAGCCTCAATTTTGGTTTAGGTTAAAAACCCTAATTTCTCAAATTAACAAAATTAACTAAATCCAACACTTTAATCTAATCTCTACAACACCAAACAAGTCTCACCACTCT
This sequence comes from Zanthoxylum bungeanum, assembly GCA_019454045.1. Taxonomy (NCBI): domain Eukaryota; kingdom Viridiplantae; phylum Streptophyta; class Magnoliopsida; order Sapindales; family Rutaceae; genus Zanthoxylum; species Zanthoxylum bungeanum. The sequence goes on along the minus strand of SKCR01023439.1, from coordinate 272,937 downwards.
GAAACAACTTAAGAATACTTCTAGGTCTTCAATGAGTGGCCTAACAACTCTAGAATGATAACAAGATCATCAAATGATCAAAAGTGTGTTTATACGCCATTTACAAGCATACTTAATAAACATACATGCATACATATTTCATTCATGTTTCCAACCATCATAGCACAAACATAAGAGAGTAGAAAAACTTTTGAACAACATATGTTGTAGCCAAGAACAAAAGAAATAATTTTCCTTCTAATGGAAAGTTGGAAATACTTACTAACTTCTTAGCTTTCTTTACTTTCTTCTTGGTTTCTTCTCTTTTTCTCTCAAGTCTTTTTTTGTTTATGTTTTTTGGAGGCTTGAACAAGTGAAGCAAATGAAAAAACAAAACCCTTTTATATTTAGGGTTAAGGCCGAAATTGGCTTGTAAAGGAAATAAATATTTTGCTATTTTCAAATCAATTAAAGTAGCAAAAATCAATTTGATAACATTTTCTTTAAATGTAAAAAGTCAACATTTTACACTTAATCATTTCCTTTTATAAATATCAACTTAGATATTTTATATTTCAATTACTTTAATTATTTAATAATTAAATAATTGAATAATTACTTAAATACAAATATTTAAATATATGTATTATATTTACTTTAAATAATACAAATACATATATTAATTATATAAGTTAAATATCATAATTTGACAATTAATTAATGTGTATTTAATAAAATCATATATTAAATACAAATACACATTACTTAGGAAATAACCAAAAGGTCCTTAAGCATGTATCTTTCATTTAACCGTTAAACGATTTATAAATAATCAATATTATTCATAAAAGTTACCCTGGTGCTCTACGAGTATATTTCATTAGTGAGACTCTCTAGGTTCAGGCATATCCTTCACGAAATACCCACCCGTAAATTATGACGAACACAGATAAACTCACTGAACCATATAGGTCGAGGTCATTGCATACGTATAATCTCTACGTCACAAGTATCCGGATTATTCCAGAGATATAGATATACACGTCAAATCTCTATAGATATAATCACGTCGACGTTTCTATTAGAAATCTATTAATAACACTTAAAACTCACTTCTACAGTTTACCACGGGTCCATGGATTTAACAGATTGCTAATTCCATATTGAATATCTATGCTCTATACACAAAGCATTTTGGATTCTATCTTGACACACACATGATATCATTAGGATCAGTCCACACCCAACGAACAGGCGGAGGTCTGACCTTAATAGGTCAGAGACTTGATTGCCGTCAAAGTGTGGAAGATATCTCATATATCCACGGTGGTATCTCAAGTCAAAGAATCACTATGATACTCAACCCGAGAAGATTCTTATTGATGTTGGTTTAACATCTATTAAGAATCTTCAGTGAGTCGTTCAGTGTTTATCCGATATAAACACCTACATTTCTATACGAGTCTCCAAGACTTATGGTTTATTAAGAATCTACCATTGGAATCTAAGATTCAAATATATGACATGTACCGGTCTCAACGGGTTTACATGCTGACCAAGTAATGTAAACCTTGACTAGGAACAGTTAAAGAAATGATACTGTTGTGATACAACTCAATGTCAGTTGCGATGCTTTTGTAATTATATCATAACTAATCATTCTAATGTCAATTACGTCTTTACCATATATAAAGAGATATTATATTATATAAACTATTTATTTTATTCATAATAAAATGTTAAAATAAGTGTTTACATGGAAATACATAAGAAATTGGCGCTCCGAGCACCAACACTAACAAATTCTCCCACTTATTCTAGTGCCAATATCGATTATATCTCATACCCATCGACTCCACATGATTATTAAATAACTTCGGAGGAATGGCCTTGGTAAGCGGGTCTACTATATTATCTTCACTCGGGACCTTGCACACGATAATATCCCCTCGTGACATAATCTCTCGAATGATGTGGTACTTTCGTTCCACATGCTTCGACTTCTGATGCGCCCTCGATTCCTTTGCTTGTGCAATGGATCCATTATTATCACAGTATAATGGAATCAGATTATCGATACTTGGGACAACTACCAATTCTTTGATAAAATTCTTAACTCAAACAACTTCTTTTGCAGCTTCAGAAGCTGTAATATATTCCGCCTCTGTGGTGGAATCAACTGTGGACCCCTGTTTGGAACTTTTCCAACAAACTACACATCCGTTAAGGGTAAACATGAATCCTGATGTAGACTTTCTATCTTCAGGATCCGATTGGAAATCTGAATCTATATACCCATTAACCTACAGTTCATTCCTCTATAAATCAGAAACTTATCCTTAGTACCCTTAAGATACTTTAGGATATGTTTAATGGTCATCTGATGGTCATTACCTGGATTGGATTGATACATGCTGGTCACACTAACTATGAATATGATATCAGGCCTAGTACATAACATGGCATACATGATGTTGCCCAAACACGAAGCATAAGGCTGATTAGACATTCTAATATTCTAATATTTTATTTATGGACACATCTTCTTCGAAAGATGTAGGTCATGTCTGAACGGTATATTTGTTGTCTTACAGTTACCAAAATTGTATTGTTCTAAGATCTTATCTATGTACATTTATTGGGAAAACCCAATAAGCTTCCTTTCTCTATCTTTGTAGAGTTTTATGCCTAAGAAATAAGAGGCTTCACCTAGGTCCTTCATGGAGAAATTCTTATAGAGGTAAGCTTTGACGCCCTGCATCATCCCGATATCATTCCCAATGATCAGGATGTCGTCAACATAGAGAACTAAAAATACCACCATACTCCCACTAGCTTTCTTATTCACACAAGATTCTTTTGAATTCTTAAGAAAACCAGACAATTTGATTATCTCGTCGAATCGAAGATTCCAATTTCGTGAAGCTTGTTTAAGTCCATAAATGGACTTCTTAAGCTTACATATCATGCTCGAGTTTTCACTGGATAAAAAACCCTCTGGCTGTTTTATATAGATTCCTTCGTCAAGATATCCATTTAGAAAATCTATTTTGACATCCATCTGCCAAATCTCGTAATCATGGTAAACAGCAATAGACATTAAAATCCTAATAGACTTTAGCATCGCTACTGGCAAAAAAGTTTCATCGTAGTCGATACCAGGTTGCTGCGTGTAACCTTTAGCTACCAGTAGGGCCTTAAGGGTTTCAGCCTTTCCGTCAGGCCCCCGCTTCCTCTTGTAAACCCAATTACAACTAATAGGAACAATTCCTTCAGGAAGCTGAACCAAGTCTCAAACTTGATTCAGATGCATAGAGTCTAACTCGGATTTCATGGCCTCTTGCCACTTCACGGAGTCAATGTCCAACATCGCTTCTCTATAGGTATAACGGTCAGTCTCTTCAACTAAGAGAACATCAAGACTCATTTCTTGCATCAAATACAAGCATTCTGGAGGTTTATGTTGGGATATATGCCCTAGAGCTTCACATAATGTAAACAAATTTATACGTTATGAAATAAAATGATGCATTATTCATTTATCAAAGTGTTTGTTTAAATTTCGCATATTGTAAATTATCATGATTACCATAGATCACACATGTACCTTCAGACTTAGTGTATGAGTGTCATACACAAGAGGATTTAAGTCTGAAGTTGGTAATCTAAAATGGTCCATAGAGAGCAAACAAAGTGGGTACTTTGTTTGTGGTTTATCTATAGATGCGGTCCACTCTATAATTGTATGGCAATCTTGATCTGGGGTCGTCCATATGGAGACATGAGAATAGAGACACCTTGTATGATGTGATCATATAGGACTGGACCCAAATATAAATGACTTTCTTATAATATCCGTTAAATAAATAAATTCATTTCGATCTACTAGATGGTCATATATGGAATTATCTTAATCCTGAGTGTACTTGAACTCCTGCATGGTAGGCTATGTCATTTGATTTACAAAGGTGAGGTTGGTGTACCAGTCCTGACCAATAGCTACGTACTTTGGGCGTATGGTTTGGTGTGTAGCTAGGGAAGTTTTACATAGATATGAGGTTCGCTCCTTCTTGCGAGAAGTAGATGAGTATCTTCCTTAATGGTTGATTCGGTACTTGAACAGTTAGAGCGCTCAAGTCTTTCTATTATGAATAGAAAGATTAAAATTCATAATGGTTATGAATAAATCGTTCATTAGAGAATTAATGATACTTAAGGTAAAAATAATTAAAGGGGTATAACGGACATTATGACCCAACTCTAATTACGATATACTCGTGAAGGCTTAATCTATATGTAGTGAATATATCGATAGACACCGACGTGGTTCGGCTTAATATACTATCTGCAGCAACGAGAGTGCAGTTTCAGGTTTTTAGTGGAATAACCTGGAGTTAATAATTCATAATATTTAATTAAAAGCTTAATTAATATTTCGAGATTATTGGAGCTCGGAACTGTATGTCCATTTGGTCCCCGTGCTAGCTCAATATACTGTAGCGAATTTAGTATAATTGGATAATCCAATTATACACTCACAAATATATAAATGTTATTAATATGATTAATAATGTTATTTTGTCACACTTTGAACTTTATATGAAAGTTTAATATATGGTTTTTATATGATAATTATTAATTATTAAATTATATATGATATAATTTATTAAAGGGTAAACTTGGAATTCCAAATTTGGGTTTTGGAAACCCTTGAATTCAATTTGGAAGTTACACTTTTCATTAAGTTATAACTTATTAACTTTTTTAACATCTTTTCAATTATGGTAATTGAAATTTTGATGTTACAAAAAAATTTTGGTTTTCCTTGCTATGGCCAAATTTTTGGTTTTTGGGAGGGGAAGGGTTTTGTTAATTTTGGAAATTAATAACCCTAAATAAAAAAAGAAAATTTGATTTTCTTTTACTTAAGCAATTCATTCTAACCATAGCCTCCATCTTCTTCTTCTCCATTCTCTCTCAAGTGTTGAGAAAATCCAAAAGAAAGAACAATAAGAAATTAAAAATAAAAACCAAGTGTGATTCAATCTCTAAAATATTTAAGGATTATTTTGTGAGTCTAACCCACACTAGTTTTCGTTGGTAACGAGATATAGCTCAGAAGACTTTGTGGTGTTGAACCAAAACTCATTCTCTCCATCTTTTCTTGACTCTATGCAGTGAGCATTATTTTTGCTCATTGTCGCCACTTATTTGGTAAAACGGAACTCGGTTTGGTTTCGTTTTAATCCAAAATTTTTTGGGAACATATAGTGGTGTTTTGGGGCTGTGTTGGGGCTATTTTCAAGTGAAAAATCAGAACTGAAACACAGCCACTGTCCACGCATTTCAGGGGCTGTTTCGGCAGTGCGCTGGGAGCAAATCAGGTCCAAAACAATCCAATATTTTTGCGGCTATTCGGGGTTGTTCGAGGACTGTTCCGGACCTGTTTCGAGGCTGGAATTTTGTCTAAAACAGAAGCAGAATTTCAGTGGTGGTACTGGCTGCATTCGGACACTCAAAGAGAAGGGCAGAAAAAATTTTCAAGTCCGATCCGTGTGCCTAACATGCTTCTGTTGCGCAAGTAAAGCATTTCCTACAATTGGTATCGATAGCAAGGTTGAATAGTTACTGTTTTTAATATATTTATATGAGTTATAAGTATGATATGCATGTTTAGATGAGTATGCACAAAATAATATTCATATGATGAATGATTATTGTTTTTCATTTGATGAATGGATTTTGCATTGGTCGTAAATTTCTCCGATTATTTCCATACTCTCAAATGATAAATTAACGGGAGGAAATTATGTTAAGTGGAAAAGTAACATGAACGCTATCCTGGTCTACGAAGACCTAAAATTTGTCCTGACAGAGGAGTGTCCTCCCGAGCCGAGTCTTCTAAATCTAAAAAGATGAAGAAGAAAGGAACAAGAAAGGCTCCAAGGATGCCAAGCCCAAGGGAAAATGTTTCCACTGCAACAAGAACAGACATTGAAAAAGGAATTGTCCTAAATACCTTGCTGAGCTGAAGGAGAAAAAGGCTACAGGTAAATATGATTTACTTGTTATCGAATCTCTATTAGTGGAGGATGATAAATCCGCTTGGATTGTTGATTCTGGAGCCACTAACCATATTTGTTCTTCTTTCCAGCTACTTGACTCATGGAGAGACCTTGCTGAATGTGACTACACCATGAGGGTTGGGACATGGGATGCCGGTTCAGCAAGAGCAGTGGGAGTTTCCAGTTTAAATTTTAAAAATAATAGTTATTTAAATTTGAACAATGTGTTATTCATTCCTGATTTTCACAGGAATTTGATTTATTTTTCTAAACTTTTGGATGATAATTTTTCAGTTTCTTTTAATAGCAATTTGGTTATTATTGGTAAAAATAGATTAACCATATGCACAAGAAACTCAGAAAATAACTTGTACGTGTTAAGACCATTAACACATAGGTCACTACTCAACGCTGAAATGTTTAATGTTGAGAAACCTAAAACTAAACGGAAAAAGATTTCTCACGATGACACATATGTGTGGCATCTTAGACTTGGTTATATCAACCTTGATCGGATAGATAGATTGATAAAGAACGAAGCCTTAAACTAGTTAAAGCTCGGAACTTTACCAGCCTGCAAATCATGTTTAGAAGGAAAAATGACCCAGAGAGCTTTTACTGGAAAATGTATAAGAGCCATTCAACCACTTGAGCTTATACATTCTGACATTTGTGGACCGATGAATGTAAGAGCTCGAGGTGGTTATGAATACTTCGTCACATTTATTGACAATTATTTAAGATATGGGTATGTTTACCTAATGTAGCACAAATCAGATACTTTTGAAAAGTTCAAAGAGTATCGTGCTGAGGTTGAGAACCAGTTAAGTAAAATGATCAAAAATCTACGATTAGATCATGGAGGATAATACATTGACAACGATTTCAAGAAATTCTTGGTTGAGCATGGGATAGTATTCCAGTTCACAGCACCTGGAACACCACGGAAAAATGGTGTTGCAGAAAGGATAAATCGGACCCTACTAGACATGATAAGATCTATGTTTAGTTATAGCTCACTACCTAGTTCGTTACGGGGATATGCATTCTAAACAGAAATGCATATCCTTAATGTAGTTTCATCTAAGTCTGTTCCTAAGACTCCCTTAGAGTTATGGAGTGGTCATAAAACTAGTTTACGACATTTCCGCATATGGGGGTGTCTAACACATGTTCTGAAGAATAAGACCTCTAAGTTGGAGCCACGTTCTCAGGTGTGCCTATTTGTAGGCTATCCTAAGGAGACTAGGGGTGGATTCTTCTATAGCCCTGAAGATAACAAAGTGTTTGTATCGAAAAAAGCTATATTTTTGGAGGAAGACTATATGAGGGAGTTCAAACCTCGAAGTAAAGTGTTACTCGAGGAGTTACTTTCTGGTTCGAGCAGCACACCATCGTCACTGATAGTTGACAAACACATAGCACCTTCGACATCTGAACGTCGGATGCAAGTTCATCAGAATGATCTACCACCGAGACATAGTGGGTTATACGAAAACCCGATTGCTATCTAGGAGATGGAGAGGCACAAGTTGCCACATCCAGCGATGATATAGATGATCCATTGACCTATCATAGTGCAATGGATGATTCTGATAAAGAGGAATGGCTCAAAGCCATGAACCTAGAGATGGAGTCTATCCACTTGCAACCTGCTGGGGTAAAACTTATAGGTTTCAAGTGGATCTACATGAGAAAGAGTAGAGCAGGTGGAAAGGTACAGACCTTCAAGGCTAGGCTAGTGTCCAAGGGTTATGCCTAGAAAGAGAGAGTTGACTATGAGGAAACTTTCTCGCAGTAGCCATGCTCAAATCCATTTGCACTCTTTTATCTATTGCCGCATATAATGACTATGAGATTTGGCAAATGGACTTCAAGACTGCATTCTTGAATGGAAATCTTGATGAGTTTATCTATATGGTACAACCAGAGGGGTTCATAGCCCAAGGTCAAGAGCAAAAGGTTTGCAAGCTGCAAATGTCAATTTATGGACTCAAACATGCATCTCGATCTTGGAATATAAGATTTGATACCACAATCAAGTCTTATGACTTTGAGCAGAATGTTGATAAGCCTTGTGTATACAAGAGCGTCATTGACGGGAATGTGGTTTTTCTTATTTTATACGTCGATGATATTTTACTCATTGGGAATGATGTAAAGATATTATCGGACGTGAAAACCTGGCTAACTAACCAATTCCAAATGAAAGATTTGGGAGAGGCCAGTTATGTTCTTGGGATTCAGATACTTCGGGTTCCCAAGAAACGACTGTTAGCTATGTCTCAGACATACTATATCGACAAGATCCTTGTGAGATTTGGGATGCATAATTCCAAGAAATGCAATTTACCTTATTGACATGGAATTCATTTGTCAAAGGAACAGTCTCCTAAGACACCTCAAGATGTTGTGGAAATGAGACATATCTCATATGCCTCAACAGTTGGTAGTCTTATGTATGATGTGTTATGCATGAGACCGGACATCTATTTTACAGTGGGAGTAGTCAGTAAGTTTCAGTCTAACCCAGGATTAGATCATTGGGTGGCCGTGAAACACATTCTCAAGTATCTTAAGAGAATGAGAGATTATATGCTTGTATATTCCGGTGAGGATATGATCCTAAGGGGATATACAGACTCTAATTTTCAGACGGATGTCGATTCTAGGAAATCAACATCTGGATCAGTGTTTACCCTAGGTGGTGGGACTATAGTATGGCGGAGTATAAAGCAATCTTGCATTGCTGACTCCATCATGGAGGTTGAGTATGTAGTAGCTTGTGAAGCAGCTAAGGAAGCAGTCTGGCTCCGTAAATTCTTGGGAGATCTGGAAGTTGTTCCATATATGGATAAATCACTCACACTTTATTGTGATAATATTGGTGCAGTGGAAAATTCAAAAAACCGAGAAGCCATAAGAGGGGAAAACATATAGAGAGAAAATATCATCTCATCAGGGAGATAGTGCAGAGAGGATACGTTTCTGACACAAAGATTACATCTGCAGAGAACCTGGCTGATCTGTTTACAAATACCTTGTCAGCTAAAGTGTTTGAAGGTCACTTAGATGGTCTAGGATTACGTGACATGTCCTATTTGCTCTAGTGCAAGTGGGAGATTGTTGGGATATATGCCCTAGAGCTTCATGTAATGTAAACATATTTATATGTTATGAAATAAAATGATGCATTATTCATTTATCAAAGTATTTGTTTAAATTTCGCATATTGTAAATTATCTTGATTACCCTAGATTACACATATACAATGTATGTGTGTCATACACAAGAGGATTTAAGTCTGAAGTTAGTAATCTAAAATAGTCCATAGAGAGCAAACAAAGCAGTTACTTTATTTGTGGTTTATCTATAGCTACGGTTCATTCTATAATTGTATGGCGATCTTGATCCGGGGTTGTCCATGTGGAGACATGAGAATAGAGGCACCTTGTATGCTGTGATTATATAGGACTGGACCCAAATAGAAATGACTTTCTTATAATATCTGTTAAATAAAGAAATTCATTTCGATCTACTAGATGGTCATATATGGATTGATCTTAATCCTGAGTGTACTACGAACTCCTGCATGGCAGCCTATGTCCTTTGATTTACAAGGGTGAGGTTGGTGTAGCAGTCCCGAAAAATAGTTACATACTTTGAGGGCATAGTCCGGTGTGTAGCTGAGGAAGTTTAACATAGATATTGAGTTCACTACTTCTTGCGAGAAGTAGAGGATTATCTTCCTTAAGGGTTGATTCGGTACTTGAAAGGTTAGAGCGCTCAAGTCTTTCTATTACGAATAGAAAGATTAAAATTTATAATGGTTATGAATAAACTATTCATTAGAGAATCAATGGTACTTAAGGTAAAAATAATTAGAGGGTATAACAGACATTATGACCCGACTCTAATTACGAGATACTCGTGAAAGGTTAATCTATATATAGTGACTATATCGATAGACACCGACGTGGTTCGGCTTAATATACTATCTGCGGCAACGAGAGTGGGGCTTCAGATTTTTAGTGGAATAACATGGAGTTAATAATTTGGAATATTTAATTAAAAGCTTAATTAATATTTTGAGATTATTGGAGCTTGGAACCGTATGTCAATTTGGTCCCTGTGCTAGCTCAATATACTGTAGCGGATTTAGTATAATTGGATAGTCCAATTATTGTTGGTCTCTAAGACAATCCAAGATCAATATAAGCAATGAAATAATGTGAATACAAAAGTAAGTATGGCGGAATCATACTTACATTGATCGGATTTAGGATGCGTCAAATACAAAACTTTTTGCTCCAAGTTTCGGCCAAGCTTCACTTTTGGGAATGAAATCCAAGCTCCAAGCTTTTGGGATGGTTTCCCTATCACCTTGAATAATTCCTTTAGTGTGCTAGCACTTAGAAAATTTGCAACAAATTTTCTATCTTCTTCCTTGCAACTCTCGGCAATTGAGAGCAAAAGAGAGGGAGAGTGATTTTTCTTGTTGAAACCGTGAATGAGAGAGTGAGAAGTGAGTGTGTTGACTTGTGTTTTGATTTCAAAAATCAAATTAAATGATATACCAAATATTTGATATTAATCATTCATTTCTTACACAAATTTGGTGTGTTGGACAAGTTATCACCAACCCACCAAAACCCATCAACATAAAGTGACTAGGTGATGTGAGTTGTGATGTGACTTGTGGGCCCCACTTGATTCAAAATTCGAGTGGGCCCGCAACACATCCCAGGCTCGGGTTCACTAATTCCGAATTAACGAATTTTCCGTTGCGACGTAATTAAATCAAATTTAATTAAATAATTATGTCAAGCAAAATTAATATTCATGTCGCTCGCGAATTAATTCTAAATTAATTCGTTTGCCCGAATTAAAATCCAAATTTAATTCTGCGTCGAAATCTAATTTCGTAAAATAAATTGAATATATTATTTTATCGATTAATTCCGAATTAATCGTTCTCTCTCTTCAAATAGTATTTTATCCTAGATAAAATCTCTCCGTAATTAATCTCAGATTAATTATGCTCGAATCATACGTCATCGGTGAATCTTCGGGAAGCGACCCAAGAGATCACTGGATAAGTTGGCAGCAAATCCGGTCGTCGTACTATCCGAATATGTACGTACCTCGTACTATATTTTTACCGATTTACGAGACATTGTTGGCCTCTAGTAAAGTACCGTGCCTACCCAATTCTCTAGAAATATTCTTAATGGAATATATAATCTATGTCAGGCGTAGTATACGTAGTATTGCGTATTGCGATCCAGTATCGGATGTCACATGCAAGGCCTGGGGCTGGAATAGTGTCTGCCCCGTACGAAACATATATCGGATTACAAGCAACTAGTCTCTTTAATCGGATAATCATGACCATGTCATATTATCCCGATGGTTGCAACCAATTAGAGTACCATTTCTGTATCCCTGCGTGATCATCATCTCCATATGACTGAAGTGATACTTCCATCTTGACATCACACCCAATACACTACGATTCTCAATAAACCCAGAAGAGGCATACATAGAACCTGTTAAAGTCCTGGACGACCAAAACCAAAGTGTATTGATTGTCGCAAGTACTAGCGATGCTGATTCCCATAGACACATAGTCATACTACCAATGATATTCCGCGGGGTCTATCCAGAGCGAAGCTGTTTCCGTACCATCGGTAAACACAACCTCCTATCAACTTGCATAAGTATCCAATACTTAAATATATGAGAACTATGTCGTTACGCTTCCATAACACGCACAAGTATAATACTAGTCTATTCCGCATTATCGATGTCCAGTCTCGATAATACTACGACTAGGGATATTTAATGATTAAACTTTTATGGATTCATACTGTTTCATATCTTATAATCCGGAACTAATCATAAGGACTTTTATCATTATATATTAAGTAATCAAATTACAAAATGACAAAATGCAATTTCCATTCCTACATAGTTAATTTGTACAAAAACCTCAATGTCTTTTACAAATAGTGACGCTATGGGTCATAATTGTCTAACAATCTCCCACTTGGCCTATAGTCAGTCACTCAAGCATCTAATACCTTTACTATGTACATGTCGCTCAAACGTTTGCTGAGGAATAGCTTTCGTCAGCGGATTTGCAATGTTATCCTCTAATGCGACCTTCTCGATCTTCACATCGCCACGATGTATGATCTCACGAATCAGATGGAAACGTCAAAGAACATGTTTGGATCGTTGATGAGACCGCGGTTCCTTAGCCTGCGCTATAGCCTCATTATTGTCACAATACAATGGAACATGCTCAGCTGCTAACGGAACTACTCCTAATCCAATTAGGAATTTACGGATCCAAAATGCCTCTTTTACTGCTTCAGCTGCAGCAATATACTCCGCTTCTGTTGTTGAATTGGCAACAGTCTCTTGCTTGGAAGATTTCCAGCTTACTACTCTGTTGTTCAAACAAAATACGTACCCGGATTGCGACTTACAGTCGTCTTTATCGGTTTGGAAACTTGCATCGGTAAACCCAGTTACCTCAAGTTCTCCATCTCCATAGATTAAGAAAGCATCCTTAGTTCGTTTAAGATACTTAAGGATATTCTTAACTGCCATCCAGTGACCATCACCTGGATCGGCCTGATAGCGACTACACATGCTCAAAGCATACGATACATCAGGTCGCGTACATATCATGGCATACATGATCGATCCGACTGCCGAGGCGAACGGTATCCGACTCATGCTGTCTCTTTCATCTTGAGTTTTAGGACACATGTTCTTAGATAGAGTGACGCCATGTGACACTAGCAACAGTCCCATCTTAGACTGATCCATGTTGAATCTCTTCAACACTTTGTCAATGTACGTGCTCTGGGAGAGTCCAAGCAGCTTTCTAGATCTATCCCGGTAGATCTTTATTCCTAGAATAAAGGCTGCTTCTCCCAGATCCTTCATGGAGAATTTTAATGAAAGCCAAGCTTTCACCGATGTTAACATGGGAATGTCATTGCCAATAAGCAATACATCATCAACGTAAAGGACAATGAATGTCAGTGCGCTCCCATTAACCTTCTTATATGCACAAGGATCATCCTCGTTTGAACGAAATCATATTCTTTTTGATCTCATCAAAACGTTGGTTCCAAGAACGCAATGTTTGCTTCAATCCATAAATGGATCGATTTAACTTACAAACCTTGTTTGCAAGTCTTGGTACGACAAAACCGTCAGACTGTTGCATATAAATATCCATCTGCCATATCTCGTAATCGAAATATGCAGCAATAGCAAGCATTATCCTAATGGATTTAATCATGGCAACGGGTGAAAAAGTTTCGTCGTAATCGACACCATGTCGTTGATAATTCCCTTTCACTACAAGCCTAGCTTTGTACGTTTGTATGTTGCCATCCATGTCAGTCTTCCTCTTGAAGACCCATTTGCAACCAATAGGCTTTACGCCTTCTGGTGCATCAACCAGTGTCCAAACTTGGTTGGTGTACATGGAATCCATTTCGGAATTCAGGGCATCTTGCCATAAACTGGAGTCGATACCTTGTATCGCTTCCTCATACGTAGCCGGCTCGTCTTCCTCAATAATATTAATATCCACATGAGGTGAGATTAGAAACCATACCACTCAGGTTGTTTACTGACTTTCTCCGACCTACGCGGTCATTGTGTATTCGAAGATTGTGGTACAGTCTCATCCCTGATGGACTGTTAATGTTCCGTTAAGGATTCTGTGCCAGGAACAGTATCACTCTGATTTTCATCGAGTTCTACTTTCCTCCCACTTATCACTGCATTTAGGAATTCCTTCTCAAGGAAAAAAAAAAACGCAGAGCAGCAAATACTTTATTCTCTTGTGGGTGATAGAAGTAATATCCTTGGTTTCCCTAGGATATATCCTACAAATAGGCATTTATCCGATTTGGGTTCTAGTTTGGTACCTTCCAAACGTTTGACGTATGCCCAGCAACCCCAAATCTTCAGGAATGAGAAACCCGGATTCTTTCCTGTCCATATTTCATACGGAGTCTGTTGAACAGACTTTGACGGAACCTTATTCAAAATAAGTATTGCACTGTTCAATGCATATCCCCAAAGAAAAATAGGTAGCTATGTGCGACTCATCATGGACCTTACCATGTCTAACAAAGTTCGGTTTCTCCGTTCGGACACACCGTTTAATTGCGGTGTTCTTGGAGGAGTCCACTGTGAAAGAATACCATATTCTTTCAAGTAATCAAGAAACTCATTGCTTAAGTATTCACCACCACGATCCGACCGTAATGTCTTAATACTTTTGTCAGTCTGTTTTCTACTTCGAGTCGAAACTCTTTGATTTTCTCAAAAGTTTCCGACTTGTGTCTCATAAGATACACATAACCATAACGGGATGCATCATCCGTAAAGGCTATGAAGTATTCATATCCACCTCTAGCCTGGCTAGACATGGGCCCACAAACGTCACTTTGAATAAGGGCTAACAGTTCGGTGGCATGTGCACCTTTACCACTAAAAGGTGATTTAGGCATCTTGCCTAATAAATAAGATTCGCAGACGTCATATGAATTTGGATCAAATCCGTCCAAGTACCCACTCTTCAAAAGTGTGGATATAAGTGTCTTGTTTATGTGTCCCAGACGACAATGTCACATGTAAGTTTCATCTTTGTTACTTACTTTAAGCCTTTTGTTTGTTACATTATATGTTTGAGATTGATTCATATTCAAAATATAAAGACCATTATTTACATCAGCAGTGCAAATTTCCATATCATTTTTATACATAAAACACCCAGTGTTTCTAAATACCAAAGTATACCCACATTGGGCTAACATAGATACAGAAATAATATTCCTAGTCAAACTAGGTACATAATAACAATCTGATAGTTTAAGTACGTGCCCCGAGGGTAGTTCCAAAACAAAAGTGCCAACGGTAAAAACGGCGACCCGTGTTCCCATTTCCAACGCGGAGGTCAATTTCTCATGAGGTCAGTCTCATATATGAGTTCCACAACCAGAATCAAAAATCCAATTATTAAAACTAGTAGTAGACATGTTTATTTCTATAACAAACATACCTGAAGCCGGTGTCTTGCCTGCTCTGATTTCCTTCATGTGTGTCTGGCACTAGCGGCAGTCACGCTTCCAGTGACCCCGCTTGCCGCACTGGAGACATACATCTTGGGATTTGTCTTTACCCTTCCCAGAAGGTTTTGACGATTTGGCCTTGCCTTTATTCTTCTTCTTCTTGTTCTTCTTCTTTACACCTCTAGTCGCCTTGGGCCAAGCCCTCGGAGTCTGAGATGCTGAAGCGAAGTGCACCTCGCGCTTCTTGCCCTTAAGGAGCTCTTTTTCTGCTTCGCGCAGAGTGGACATCAACTCTCCAAGAGTTTAGTCTTGGTTCAACATGTTGTAGTTCATGATGAACCCACTCCAAGTGTCGGGGAGAGACTGTAGGATCAAATCCACTGAAGTCTCAGCCTCGAAGACGATGCCCATCTGTCCGAGCTGCTCAATGTCAGCAATCATCTGTGACACATGGTGCTCAACAGACGTACCCTGTGACATGCGAGGGCGGAAGAGCTTCTTCTGCAACTCATATCTTTGCGATCTAAGATTAGATCGGTGAAGATCATGCAACTTCGCCATCATCTCATAGGGATCCAATCCCTTATTTTGACGACGGAATTGCGGAGTCATAGCAGCAAACATTACCGATTGAGCAATCACGTTGTCATCGCTATGAGTCTTCCAAAGCTCTAGCTCAAGCAATTGATCAGGTCGGGGCTTAGGCCCAAGAGGTCTCTCTATAGTGTAGAGTAACTTCTCGGATCCCAGAACAATTCTGAGATTCATATTCCAGTCTTGAAAGTTTGTGCCATTAAAGACATTGTCGTCTATGACAATATCCTTAATGCTTAACTTTCATGTCATCTTAACCGCAATAGTCCAACTATTCGATTAACGATGTATGGGTACAGTCTAACTGTTACAAAAAAAAATAATAAAATATTAGTCCAACTAATAAATTTAATTGACGAAATAATTTGAAAGCGCGTAAAGCTAAGTATTTGAACTAAATTGCAAATTCAATACTAGCCTCCCACTATTTTTCGGCGAGCCTCTAACCGTCTGTTGAGTACTCGGGAAACCTAGTTTCCTAGTGGGCTAGGATCCCGTTAAATAACATAAAACCTTGACTTTGGCCAACAAGTTGTATGATATTTAACTAGGTAGATCTCTAAGATCAATTGGATCTCATCCAATTCCTAGATACGGTAGGTGGACCTCCAAGTCTGAAACATATATACAATATATATGCCAATATATCCAATATATTTTCCTAACCAATTCCTCTGAATCAACTAAGTCTTGGCTTTGGCACAACAAGCTTAATGATTCCAGTTAAACGGAACCCATTGACTTTGGAAAGCTTCGTAATCGATGTCGATGGACAAGAAGTGATCTTGACTTTGGCCAAAAAATCACAACTTGGACAAGACATACGATATGGAACAAAGCCTTCATGATTCAAACACATCCGCGATGGACAAAGGTCTTGACTTTGTCCAACAAACCAGTGCCAATCTTGATCTTGAGTAAGAATCACTCAATGGAAGGAAAACGTTAATATTTATTGAGGGTTTTTCGCGTAAATTGGCAACCAATTATTATCTTTGTTAGGTCTCATCATACACCCTTAAGCATGCATTCTAAAAGCATAATAAGGCGCGAAAATAATTAACAATGATATGTGGATGGATATCTCACAGATTGTTCCTAGAACAAATCACTCCATTTCCTCTCCCGGCTAGCACTATTCTTACTTCTACCAATTACATAATACAATTAAAGAAACCTCATTAACATTGAGGGGAATTAGGTGAGAAGAATTACAAAGAATCAAGATAGATAAGGCTGGACACGCAAGTCCAATTTAATAAATTCTAAATTTACAACAATTTCCAAAATTGCCCTTTCCCGTCTAATATCCATCTGATATACATTATTCATTAACACATCCATGTATTCACACAAATCATGTTATTCAATCAATTTAATCCAATTAATTAATCTTTGAATAAAGTGATCATCCAATGTTCAAACAACGATTTGATTTTGCACGAGTCCAACTCGTTTAAGAATAAATACTCAAAGTACGAATTCTTGAATTATATCGAACTACAATTTAAATCTAATTTAATTCGTATTCAATACTAATTCCATATTTAATTCTAAATTAAATAACTACACTTTTAAATGCGCCTTTAAGACTTAGATTCCAATCTAATCTAAATGGGTCTCAAAGCCCAATTAACATCCAATGTCATTTAATTAAAGTCCAATGGGCTTTCAATTAATTTCTTAAGGCATGGACTTTGGTCAAAATGGGTCAAACCCAAATACCAAGCCCAATTAAGGAATCACCATATTTGCCAAGAAACCAATTTAGGCCCATTAGGCCCAATTAAACATAAAAGACCCATTTGTCATATTTGGACTTAATGGAATGATTTAGGCCCAATTTTGGATCCAATCCAATTGACCTAAACCAACTTGGCCCAACCAAGCCCATTAGGCCCAAATACAACATTTAAAGCCCAATTCTAAATTAAGCCCAATTAATCAAATTCTAAAATTCCAAATTTCATAATTTAATTAATTAAAGTGTATTGCATTAATTAATTATCTAAATTAACATTTCAAAAAAAAAATCAATTTAATTTACTAATCATGCTATAATTTGTTCAACACATGTCCAACATTATTGAAACAAAAATCATCTCATTTCATGCTTTGAAGCTCACGACATTTTGGGATTTTTTAAACCGATTTCGATTTCAATCCAATTAAATCATTAATCAATTTATCACAAGTCTTTAAACTCATCCAATGATCAAAAGAACAAAAAAATACCATGACTTTAGGGCTATATTACATTCGGCCATCATGCAAAAATTGGGGAAAATTAATCCAATTAATTTTCTTCAAATTAATCAAGTATAACTCCAAGTTATTAACATACAAGCATACTAAAAAAAAATTGTGATTAAACATGCGCAAATCAAATTTACCCAATTTTAGTATATAAACCCTAAGTATATTTCATGCTCATTAGGCTCTGGATACCATTGTTGGTCTCTAAGACAATCCAAGATCAATATAAGCAATGAAATAATGTGAATACAAAAGTAAAGTATGGCGGAATCATACTAACATTGATCGGATTTAGGATGCGTCAAATACAAAACTTTTTGCTCCAAGTTTCGGCCAAGCTTCACTTTTGGGAATGAAATCCAAGCTCCAAGCTTTTGGGATGGTTTCCCTATCACCTTGAATGATTCCTTTAGTGTGCTAGCACTTAGAAAATTTGCAACAAATTTTTATCTTCTTCCTTGCAACTCTCGGCAATTGAGAGCAAAAGAGAGGGAGAGTGATTTTTCTTGTTGAAATCGTGAATGAGAGAGTGAGAAGTAATGTGTTGACTTGTGTTTTGATTTCAAAAATCAAATTAAATGATATACCAATATTTGTTTAATATTCAATTCACTTCTACAAAAATTGGTGTGTTGGACAAGTTATAACCAACCAACCAAAACCCATCAACATAAAGTGACTAGGTGATGTGAGTTGTGATGTGACTTGTTGGCCCCACTTGATTCAAAATCCGAGTGGGCCCGCAACACATCTCGGGCTCGGGTTCGCTAATTCTGAATTAACGAATTTTCCATTGCAACGTAATTAAATCAAATTTAATTAAATAATTATGCCAAGCAAAATTACTATTCACGTCGCTCGTGAATTAATTCTAAATTAATTCGTTTTCCCGAATTAAAATCCAATTTTAATTCCGCGTCGAAATCTAATTTCGTATAATATATCGAATATATTATTTTATCGATTAATTCTGAATTAATCGTTCTCTCTCTTCAAATAGTATTTTATCCTAGATAAAATCACTCCGTAATTAATCTCAGATTAATTATGCTCGAATCATACGTCATCGGTGAATCTTCGGGAAGCGACCCAAGAGATCCCTGGATATATTGGCAAAAAATCCAGTCGTCGGACTATCCGAACACGTACGTACCTCGTACTACGTTTTTACCGATTTACGAGACATGGTTGGCTCTAGCAAAGCACCGTGCCTACCCAATTCTCGAGAAATATTCTTAATGGAATATATAATCTATGTCAGGTGTAGTATACGTAGTATTACGTATTGCGATTCAGTATCGGATGTCACATGCAAGGCCTGGGGCGGGAATAGTGTATGCCCCGTACGAAGCATATATCGGATTACAAGCAACTAGTCTCTTTAATCGGATAATCATGACCATGTCATATTATCCCGATGGTTGCAACCAATTAGAGTACCAGTTCTGTATCCCTGCGTGATCATCATCTCCATATGACTTAAGTGATACTTCCATCTTGACATCACACCCAATACACTATGATTCTCAATAAACCCAGAAGAGGAGTACACAGAACCTGTTAAAGTCCTGGACGACCAAAACCAAAGCGTATTGATTGTCGCAAGTACTAGCGATGCAAGTCTAAGGTTAAGACCAAATACACCTACCCTGATGCGGATTCCCATAGACACATAGTCATACTACCAATGGTATTCCGCGGGGTCTATCCATAGCGAAGCTGTTTCCGTACCATCGGTAAACACAACCTCCTATCACACTTGCATAAGTATTCAATACTTAAATATATGAGAACTATGTCGTTACGCTTCTATAACACGCACAAGTGCAATACTAGTTTATTCCGCATTATCGATGTCCAGTCTCGATAATACTACGACTAGGGATATTTAATAATTAAACCTTTATGGATTGATACTGTCTCATATCTTATAATCTGGAACTAATCATAAGAACTTTTATTATTTATATATTTAAGTAATCAAATTACAAAATGATAAAATGCAATTTCCATTGCTATATAGTTAATTTGTACACAAACCACAATGTCTTTTACAAATAGTGACGCTATGGGTCATAATTGTCTAACAATTATACACTCACAAATGTATAAATATTATTAATATGATTAATAACGTTATTTTGTCACACTTGGAACTTTATATTAAAGTTTAATACATGGTTTTTATAATAAATGATTATATGATAATTATTTATTATTAATTATTAAATTATATATGATATAATTTAATAGAGGGTAAACTTGGAATTCCAAATTTGGGTTTTAGAAACCCTTGAATTCAATTTGGAAGTTACACTTTTCATTAGGTGATAACTTATTAACTTTTGTAACATCTTTTCAATTATGATAATTGAAATTTTGATGTTACAAAAAAATTTTGGTTTTCCTTGCTATGGCCGAATATTTGGTTTTTGGGAGGGGAAGGGTTTTGTTAATTTTGGAAATTAATAACCCTAAATAAAAAAGAAAATTTTCTTTTATTTTACTTAAGCAATTCATTCTAACCCTAGCCTTCATTTTCTTCTTCTCCATTCTCTATAAAGTGTTGAGAAAATCCAAAAGAAAGAACAAGAAGAAATTAAAAATAAAAATCAAGTGTGATTCAATCTCTAAAACGTTTAGGGATTATTTTGTAAGTCTAGCCCACACTAGTTTCCGTTGGTAACGAGATATAGCTCAGAAGACTTTGTGGTGTTGAACCAAGACTTTTTGTAGTGAGCATTATTTTTGCTCATTGCTGCCCCTTATTTGGTAAAACGAAACTCGGTTTGGTTTCGTTTTAATCCAGTATTTTTGGGGAACATATAGTGGTGTTTTGGGGCTGTGTTGGGCTTTTTTCAAGTGAGAAATTAGAACAGAAACACAGCCATTGTCCACGCATTTCAGGGGCTATTTCGGCAGTGCGCTGGTAGCGAATCGGGTCTAAAACAGTCCAGTTTTTGTGCGGCTGTTCGGGGATATTCGGGGATTGTTCTGGGCTGTTTCGGGGCTAGAATTTTTTCCAAAACATAAGAAAAATTTCACTGGTGGTACTGGTTTCATTTGGCCACTCAAAAGGAAGGGTAGAAAAAAATTTCAAGTCTGATCCGTGTACCTAACGTGCTTCCGATGTGCAAGGAAAGCGTTTCATATAGTTTAGACACCCTTCGGACCTACGAAGTGTGGGTAATGAAGGTTTTTCATCTACTTGAACTTCAGGTTCCTCCGTTGGTCTCAGGTTGTTCTTCATCAAGTTCAACCTGTATATGATTGTTGGGGTTTTGGGAGAAGGGCGCGGCGGAAGCACGGTTCGGGCGAAATCGTAATTTAAAACTTTTTCAAATTACCGAATAAATTATTCGATATCTAAACCTATTTATTCGATATCAAATAACGACATAAATATAAATGAAACGTCGTGAAACTTTTACGAAAAAATATTTTTCCGTAAAATGACGCAAAATACATTTTTGACCG
This sequence comes from Zanthoxylum bungeanum, assembly GCA_019454045.1. Lineage (NCBI taxonomy): Eukaryota > Viridiplantae > Streptophyta > Magnoliopsida > Sapindales > Rutaceae > Zanthoxylum > Zanthoxylum bungeanum. The sequence continues at coordinate 251,459 of SKCR01023439.1, read as the reverse complement.
AACCGACCACCCGACACTTATAGAGACTTCCCAGGTCAGCCCCAATAGTGTTAGGACAGTTCATGGGCTGCCCGAATAGTGACAAATTCATTGTTTGGACAGCCGTCACCAGGTTGGCTCAAAAGTCACATCGAAACGCAGTTTTTGGCCGTTTTCGCTTATTTCAACTCCGAAACACTTTCCGGCAATTGTTCCAACTCCCAAAACACATCCAATACATACAAAATACATTATTTTCTTCACAAAAACAGAATCAACTCCAGATCTGATCCAGAACCGAAATTACCTATTTTCATGTTTTAAATCCAAATTTTCAAGATTAATCAAATTAATCAAAACACCAACCAAAGTCACCACACATGAAACACCCAAGAACAATTCTAGGCATTACAGGAGTGGTCATAACACTCTAGAATGGAAACATGTCATCTAATGAACAAAATGGATAAATATTACAATAATACTACCCAAATCAACTTCACACATGCATAATACTTCCATCTCCATCCACTACAACCCAAAACCCCAATTTTAAGAAACAAAAGGAACCCTAGAACCATTCTAACAATTCAAGAAAAAAAGAAACAAATTTTCAAGCTTAGGGATTAAGGATTACCTTTTAATCTCCAATTTCCTAAACTTTTTCCTTGAATTTCCTTTCATTTTCTTCATGGTTTCATCAAACCAATCTTAGGGTTTCTTTTGGAAGGTGGTTCGGCCATTGATGGTTTAAGATGAAGAAGAAACAAATTCTTTTTAATTTAAAAACCCTCATGACCGACTTTAGGGGTATTTTTGTCCTTTTGGCAATTTAATCAAATTAAATTATAATTAACTTTATGATAACCAATCAAATTAGCACACATAAAGTATAATTAAATCATGCCATATGTTCCAATAATAATTAAATAAATTTCATAACATTTATGGAAAAAGTTTAATTAATTAATTATTCAAATATTTAATAATTAAATATCCAAATAATCAATTAATGTAATTTTTATTATATATGTATTTTTATTTACAATAAATAACAAATACATATATTTACGGCATGTGTCAAAATCTCATTTGACGAATAATTAATGTGCATCTAATTGTATTATTTATCAAATATAAATACACAATAATTACAATTGACCAAAATCCCCTAATGCATGTGTTATCGTTTGACCGATTCGAATTAAATCACTTAATCTGGTGAAGTATTATGAATAATCCGTATTATTCATATCACGTTGCCCAAGTGCTCAACGAGTACACTTCATATTTTGGGACTCTCTAAGTTTAGGTTTATCCGTCACGAAATCCAATTTCGTGTCCATAATCCACCCACTCATGGATTAAGACGACCACAAATAATCTCGCTAAACTATGCAAGCCGAGGTCATTGCATACGTATAATCCCTCCGTCATAGGCTATCCATATTATACCTATGATATAGATGAGAACGTCAAATCTGTTCGGTATAATATTGTCGACTTTTAATACATAATCTCTAAATAACAGTCGGAATTGATTTCCGAAGTTATACCACGGTCATGGATTTACTAGATCGCAAACACATGTAGGATACCTATACCCTATACACAGGACTGACGGATTCTATCTTGATACGCACTGGATATCATGAGCATCAGTCCACACTGAACGAACAAGCGGAGGTCTGATCATGAATAGATCGGTAACGTGACTGCCATCAAAGTATGGAGGATAACTCATATATCCCACTGTGGTATCCCAAGTCGAATGACCACTATGCTCGCTCAACTCGAGAAGATTCCTATTGACGTTGGTGTACCATCTATTAGGAAATCTTCAGTGAGTCGTTCAGTGTTTATCAAATAATCACCTACATGTCTATACGAGTCTCCCGAGACTCATGGTTCATTGGGATAAATCATTGGACCAAGTCACGATATACGACATGTACTGGTCTCAGCGGATTTTACTAACCGACCTGTGTTAGTAAATCCTGACCATGAACTTTATTTAAGGATATACATCTTATAGTGCGCTTCCCAATGTCAATTACAAACTACGTTGTAACCGCGCACTACATTGTAAATCCTAAGGTCTTTGTCTAATATACACGTATCACTAAACTAGATTTAGTTTCAATCTAATCGTAATTGAATATCCAATCGTAATTAGATCGAATATGTGTATAAAAGACAAGAGGTGCTGCCATTAAATAAGTAATATTATGGAAAATGAAATTGCTCGTATTTATGAATCGGACATAAATACGATCCGGATTGGCACTCCGAGCACCAACCCTAACAATTTCTCCCACTTACTCTAGTATCAATCCACGGTATCATATACACATCTCAATGTATATCACATACTCATGGCCCTCAGGAGCTCACCTAGCACTCAAAAGGTAGGCAACAACAAGTAAGCATGCTTTAACAAATTGAGTCCGTCCAACAAACTCAATCGTTTTCCTTACCCATCATCATTCATATTTTGTAGAATCCTAATTCCACATCAATATGACTCAGACGCTATATCAATATTGTGCTATAGCTATTGAGTTGTCTTATGTATTTAAAGATCAAATCCAAATACTATGAGACAACTGCAAACACTACACTAATACGAAAACTTTTAATATATAGGGTCACTATGCAACTTCATAAGTTAATACTTCATAAGTTGCAACTGATTCCATTAATTTAGTAGAATCAACGGTGACACTCCCACTGCATCTTTTCTGACTTTATATGACATAGACCATCTAATGTCATAATTATGATCATAACTAATCTGACCTTATAGTTGCAGACTAAATTCTCCATGAATTAGAAACTCGTTCTTAATATCTCAAAGATCACAAAGAACATGTTTCAAGATCCATCTTGTGGTCTACAGTATATCAAAATAACTCGTAACAATTACGATTAAATTGATATCTTTAATCGTACATAATATAGTATTCATTACGGTATCATCATATGATGCATAAGATTTATTAGACATTCCAATCAATCTATCTTTCGACAAAAGAATCATCCTTTACGAAAGATGAATACTATATATATATAAGACACATTAACTGTCAAACAGTTATACTAACTGTCATAGATATAGACTTACTGTGTCCTTTATTAGATCATATCTAATTACGCGACTAATGGGAGTATCTCACAAGTCTCTTAGTTTTATATCATATATGAAACGTTATATCAAATATAACAGAGACTACTCCCACTGCTTACACAGAGAAAAGAAGACTTAAGTAAACGTTTTACTTTACAAACATCTCATTATTACTTTAATAACGATGATGTCGTTAGGATATATAATACTAGAAAGAAATTTGTAAGCTCCCACTGACCCTACTATCAAATATGTATTCCTATGTTTTGATAAAATCAGACAATCTGACTATATCAAAATTAGAGAACACAGATTTTCGGAAAGCTTATCTAAGTCTACAATAGGCTCTATAAACCAGTATATCAAACTTTGATCTTAGCAGAATACAAACTCTATGGCCATTCTAGAATGAACTCTTCAAAGAAAGAAACGATGACGGATCTCCCATTCAAAGAAATCACTCAAGAACGCCACTTTGCATTCTTTAGCCAAAATACATAGTTTAATATCAACATTAACCAATAGATTTTTAATTGTTCAATTAGTGCAACCAGAGACAGGTATTCTCAAAATCTACAATAGACTAATGAGGATAAATTTTCTCATTGTCATACTATAAGGGTCAAACCTTTATCGAGCTCACTTTGCTTTTGCTGCGCAAATAATTTGCACATTTTATGAATGATTCATAACGAAAGGTCAATCAAGTTCAAAACTCGATTGTAGTAAGCTATGAACAATCCTAGATCTATGGTTCAATGGTAATTTCCGAAATCGATATCAAATATCGCTCCCACTATAAGTTATAGGATAATTTTCTTCAATAAGAAAACAACAGAACCAATAAGTATCAAATACTTCGCAAATGATTCTCACATCCTACTGGACTTATACGGAAGTGACTAAGGGTCATTTCATCTAATTAATTATGTTGTTCCATTACAGTTTATCACTCTCACATTTGACTTCAATAAGTCAAGTCTTTTCTACAATCGTCAACATCTGATGTTACACATCAAGTAATAAAAAATTTTATTACTCGAGATCGTAGAAAATATATTCTTTCAAACAAAATACAATATTCTATTAAATAGAATAAATGATAAACTTTCACTTGTACCTCCGAGGCGCAAGTATTTTCAATTATATAACAATTATACAAAAGAAAGTTTCAAATCTCAAACTTTTCGAGATTCGAATTTTCTACTATACATATCATATATATGTAACAGTAGGAGCTAATGAAACCTTAATTAAAGAGATGAATTTGTGCTACTGGAGCATAACCCCAAGAGTATTGAAACTAATTCGGTAACACTCAAAATCAACGAATCAAATCATATAAGATTCAATCACTCCCACTGACCAATTCCATCAAGATGGATTTGTGGAAGTTTAATATTGAGTAAGAATCACATTCATTAAATAAATTTTGAACTAATTGCCTTAAATTCATATGTTTGATCATATCAAACATCTTTGAACAATTCAAAGATTCACAATGAATTTCAAAGATATAGTTCTCAACACTTCAAATAGAATATCTTTGAACCATTCAAAATATTCTATCCGTGTTTCATCAGAGACATATTGAAAGTTCTCAAGCCATTCAAGACGTTCAACATGTTCTCTATTAGAAGCACGTAACTAAGTCATGACAAATCATTAACTCAGTTACGAAGTGAAGAAAACTATCTAAGATAATTTCTAATTTATTAAACTACATACATCCAATGTATTAGTATAATAAATCTTGTGGTCCAATGACGATCATTGGTTAAATGAGATTTAATCACATCCTGAATACAATATTCATTAAATGGATAAGGATATGTGGTGGGATCTCGTATCAGACCATCCTTTACCAAACGGAACAAGCATCTAATGCTTACGTGAAAAAAAAACTCAAAAAGCACGGTTCTAAGTTATTTAGTTAACCGAACATTTTCTTAATTTTTATCTTTTCATTAATGACACTACTAGTCTTATTAAAATATGTAACAACTGTTTATATAGAACAAGTAAGTATCCAATAGTCACAAGTTCCGATATCAAATATCAAAACATTTATTAAACATTATTTTAATTAACTAGACGGGAGATCTGGTATCCAAAACCTATAGTTGTCGTATTGTGAGAATCAATATTCTTTATACACAACTATACACATCTCATTTCTTCAGCTTTATAATTTGCACTCAATTGTTTACAACAATTGCAAATTAATTGATTAACAAATTGTGTCAAACACGTGACTTCTAAAAGTCACTAAGGCTAAGAAACGTCATTATAAGATAAACATATACTAATGAGGTTTTCTTAATGCCAGTCAAGAATCTCGAGACATGAACTATTCAAGTCAATTCTTGCTGCATAAGAAATAATTCTCTCTAGATAATTATATCCTTAAAAGATATCTATTTAGATTACCTAATCGTGACTTAGAAACTAAGTCACTAACCATCTTGATTTACAAGGAAATCAGAACAACAGTTCCCGATGGTTTTAAACTAATCTAACAATATCTTAGTCTACTGTCTTTCTAGAACCTATTCTAGAATTACACAACCATAAGTAAAGTTAGAAAACCTATTCAAGTAATAAGCATGCAATGGATTAGAAGTATAATTCTATAAACAATATAGAATAAAATGAAAACGAAGCAGAATTTTCCATAAAATTACTCACTGTCTTAGTTATGGATTTTTAAACCAGCAGTGTCTCCCACTACTTTACGTAATACCGTAATCCCTAACAGAGAACCGGAATTCAATAATTAAATCGAATTCCATAATGAGAGTAGGATCCCATGAATATATTTCGACTCACAGCTTTAGCACGGTCTCACCTATGTATATTCATTAGGTAGACAACTCATTGTCAATCACTCACCAGTGGCACGTTCACAATGAGGCGTATCAAGGCTTCACTTGTCAATGACAAACTCAAGCTACCGATGTAGTCCTGACAACTTTAGCACGTTTATGATTTCCACTTTCACTTGAATTTGTCTAGTATCAATATACAACCGGCATGAATAAAATCCCATAACCTACACCCTCACAGCTTTGGCACGATCTCGGATGCAGTTATAGAAAGATACCCATAAACAGTACTGATAAGACGGACCAAGAAACATGTATCCAATACACGTCACTTTACAGCCTTATTTTAAGCGGGGATTTTCCTCAAGGAAGCATTGTTCCACATCAAATGCAGAATTATAATCTAGATCAATTTCTAAACAATTCAATTCTACCTATAGAAAATATAACTTAATTTAACGATTAAATTTCCATTACATTTCCCGTTAGCGTGGAATCGAAAAGTCAAGAAATATCTAAATTACATGTATATGCGAACATTGAAATTGGATTACATATCATATATCAAGCATGATTAATGTAATAGATTAAGCATCAGACCTGCTCTGATACCATTTTTTTGGGGTTTTGGGCGAAGGGCGCGGCGGAAGCGTGGTTTGAGCGAAATCATAATTTAATACTTTTTCAAATTACGCAATAAATTATTTGATATTTAATATGAATAATTTATTCATATTTCACCTAAACCTATTTATTCAATATCAAATAACGACATAGATATAAATGAAACGTCGCGAAACTTTTACGAAAAATATTTTTCGGCAAAATGATGCAAAATGTATTTTTGACCGAACTGACCACCCGACACTTATGGAGATTGCCCAGGTCAGCCCAAATAGTTTTAGGGCAGTTCATGGGCTGCCCTAACAGTGACAAATTCATTGTTTGGACAGCCGTCACCATGTTGGCTCAAAAGTCACCCGATAAAGCCGTTTTTGGCCGTTTTCGCTTATTTTAACTCCGAAACACTTTTCGGCAATTGTTCCAACTCCCAAAACACATCCAATACATAAAAAATACATTATTTTCATCACAAAAACAGAATCAACTCCAGATCTGATCCAGAATCGAAATTGCCTATTTTTCATGCTTTAAATCCAAATTTTCAAGATTAATCAAATTAATCAAAACACCAACCAAAGTCACCACACATGAAGCACCTAAGAAAAATTATAGGCATTACAAGAGTGGTCATAACACTCTAGAATGGAAACATGTCATCTAATGAACAAATTGGATAAATATTATAATAATACTACCCAAATCAACTTCACACATGCATAATACTTCCATCTCCATCCACTAAAACCCAAAACCCCAATTTTAAGAAACAAAAGGAACCCTAGAACCATTCTAAAAATTCAAGAAAACAAGAAATAAATTCCCAAGCTTAGGGATTAAGGATTACCTTTTAATCTCCAATTTCCTAAACTTTTTTACTTGAATTTCCTTTCATTTTCTTCATGGTTTCATCAAACCAATCTTAGGGTTTCTTATGGAAGGTGGTTCGGCCATTGATTGGTTAAGATGAAGAAGAAACAAATTGTTTTTAATTTAAAAACCCTCATGACCGACTTTAGGGGTATTTTTTGTCCTTTTGGCAATTTAATCAAATTAAATTATAATTAACTTTATGATAACCAATCAAATTAGCGCACATAAAGTATAATTAAAATATGCCATATGTTCCAATAATAATTAAACAAATTTCATAACATTTATGGAAAAAAGTTTAATAATTATTCAAATATTTAACAATTAAATATCCAAATAATCAATTAATGTAATTATTATTATATATGTATTTTTATTTACAATAAATAACAAATACATATATTTATGGCATGTGTCAAAATCTCATTTGACGAATAATTAATGTGTATCTAATTGTATTATGTATCAAATACAAATACACAATAATTACGATTGGCCAAAATCTCATAATGCATGTGTTATCGTTTAACCGATTCGAATTAACACACTTAATCCGGTGAAGTATCATGAATAATCCGTATTATTCATATCGTGTTGCCCAAGTGCTCAACGAGTACACTTCATAATATGGGACTCTCTAAGTTTAGGTTTATTCGTCACGAAATCCAATTTCGTGTCCATAATCCACCCACTCGTGGATTATGACGACCACGGATAATCTCGCTAAACTATGTAAGCCGAGGTCATTGCATACGTATAATCCCTCCATCACAGGCTATCCATATTATACCTGTGATATATATGAGAACATCAAATCCGTTCGGTATAATATAGTCGACTTTCAATACACGATCTTTAAATAATACTCGGAACTGATTTCTGAAGTTATACCACGGCCATGGATTTACTAGATCGCAAACACTTGTAGGATGCCTATGCCCTGTACATCATATATCCCACTGTGGTATCTCAAGTATGAAGGATAACTAATATATCCCACTGTGGTATCTCAAGTCGAATGACCACTATGCTCGCTCAACTCGAGAAGATTCCTATTGACGTTGGTGTAACATCTATTAGGAAATCTTCAGTGAGTCATTCAGTGTTTATCAAATAAACACCTACATGTCTATACGAGTCTCCCGATACTCGTGGTTCATTTGGGTTTCGGACCAAGTCACGATATACGACATGTACTGGTCTCAGCGGATTTTACTAACCGACCCGTGTTAGTAAATCTTGACCATTAACTTTATTTAAGGCTATACATCTCATATGCGCTTCCCAATGTCAATTACAAACTACGTTGTAACCGCGCACTATGTTATAAATCCTAGGGTCTTTGTCTAATATACGCGTATCACTAAACTAGATTTAGTTTCAATATAATCTTAATTGAATATCCAATCGTAATTAGATCGAATATGTGTATAAAAGACAAGATGTGTTACCATTAAATAAGTAATATTATGGAAAATGGAATTTCTTGTATTTATGAATCGAACATAAATACGATCCGGATTGGCACTCCGAGTACCAACCCTAACAATGATTACCTCATTCAGATAAATTCTACCACTAGAAATTTTACGAAGCGAGCTACGGACACATTTCAATGCTCAGTATCATAGAACAAATATCAAATATCGTATTAGAAGGATATCCAACAAACCTAAATTTTTGCCCTTATGGAAAAAACTTATTCTGCTGAGCCACCCTGACGTATGTAGAATAGCCTCAAACCCTAACATATTTAAGATTCGATTTCTTACCGGTCCATATCTCATACGGAGTCGTAGGAACAACCTTAGAAGGAATCTTATTCAAAAGATGAGTGGCAGTTAAAAGAGCATAACCACATAAGTAATAAGGCAAATCTGTAAAAATCAACATAGATCGGACCATATCCAATAATGTCCAATTTCTCCTCTCTGACACTCCATTATGTTGTGGAGTACCAAGTAGAGTATATTGAGTGAGAATCTCATTATCATTTAAATAATCAGTGAACTCTCCACTCATATATTCACCATCTCGATCCGATCGAAGGCATTTAATAAATTGACCAGTTTGTTTTTCTACTTTGTTTTGGAATTCTTTGAACTTTTCAAAGATTTTTGATTTATGTTTCATCAGATAAACATAACCGTACTGTGACATCATCGGTAAAGGTAATAAAGTATGAAAAACCACCGTGAGCACTCTGACTCATGGGAGCACATATATTAGAATGTACGAGTTCTAATATGTCAGTGGCTCAGAGTCCCAGACAAGAAAATGAGGTTTTGGTCATTTTACCATGAATACAAGATTCACATGTTGGATAAGGTTCAATGGTGAGATCCTAAATCAAACCATTCCTAACCAATCGGGTTAGGTGTTTCACACTTATATGACCTAACCTCATATGCCAAAGTTCAGTATTATTTATTTCAGATAGTTTATCTTTATTAATTCTAGTATTCAAGATATCTCGAGAAGTGTGCAAAATGTAAAGACCATTCTCATTTTGGATAAACAAGAATCTGAATATTTTTACTATCACATAAATACAAGAAACAGTTCTTAATATTTACACGATATCCCTATGTATATAATACAAAAGTGATATAATATTTACTACGCATCCCGGTACAACATAGCAGTCACTCAGTAAGAGTCTCCCACTGGGTAAGGGAATCTCGCATAGGCCCACTGTAACCGCATCTGGAGAGTCACCACTCTTGAATCGTAACTGCATCTCTCCAGATTTCAGCGTCTACTTTCCTTCAACACCTGCAACGAACTGCAAATGTGAACAGGACAAGCAGAATCTAAAATCCAACTAGATGTGACAGCTTCACAAGCTAAGGAGATATCAATAACAGGAAAAATAAAAGTACCTGATGTCGATGCTATTTTCTTCCTGATCTGGGCAAGGTAGTCAGGACAGTTCCTCTTCCAGTTCCCAATCTTCTGGCAATGGTGGCACTTGTCTTCAGAAGCTCTATTGGGCTTCGCTATCTCAGCCTGCGGAGGAACATTGAAACCTTTCATCTTCTTCCCCTTCAACTTGGAGTGGGAAAAAGCGGAAAGTGAAGTGGGTTTCGGAAGGCAAGTCGACAGTCCCTTCCTCAAATCCTCATTCGCTGTGAGAAGCATAATATGCAACTCACGATAAGTACAAAGAATTTCATTCATATTGAAGTACATTACAAACTAGCGATACGGCGCCGAGAGGGAACCAAGAATTACACTCCGTCCCAGCGTATCATTTAGAGGGAAATCATTGTGCCTCAATAGCTCGATCAGATTGATCAAATGAAGCACATGTGTGCTCACAGCCTGTCCTTCATCTAGTTTTGAATGGAACAGTTCAATCGCAACTCTATGAACTAAGACCTGTTCTTGATTCATGAATGATTCTCGAAGTTGTGTCATCATGTTATATGCATCAGGCATCTCAAAATACTGCCTCTTCAATTCAGAAGCCAGAGAACTGAGAATATATGATTTAACCCTTTAAATCATCATCTTTCCATTTCTGGAAAGTCTTAATCTATTCCGATGATGCATCATCAGATATTGCAAGGGGTAATGAACCCTCCAATATATATCCCAGTTTCTCGAATCCAAGGACAATCCTCAAATCCATATCCCAGTCAGCAAAGTTTTTAGCGCCTTTGAGCTTATTCGTATCCAACATACGAGCAAAGGGGTTGGTCGAAGAAGCCGCCATCGTAAATCTAGCACATAGATAGCGAATAAACGGTTAGTAGACAAAACAGTTTCATATAATATCAAAAGCATTAAATAGATCATGGATTTTTAATCTAGGAATCTCTCTCCCACTATTTAATGCAAAACTATAATCCCCAAACAGAATACAAGACAAGTAATAATCAAATTAAATACAATACTGAAAAGTGGACCCCATGAATATATTTCAGCTCACAGTTTTGGCACGTTCTCGCTTACGTATAGTCACTAGGTAGACAACTCATTGTCAATCACTCATCAGTGACTCCTAGGTTTCGGTCCTGATAGTTTCTCGTTGTGACAGCTTTGTCATGTTCACAAAGAGGTGTACCAAGGTTAAACTTGTCAATGATAAATTCATGATACTTGCATAACTCTGACAGCTTTAGCATGTTCAGGATTCTGCTTTCGCTTGAATTTACCTAATATCATATATTTATCTCGTATAAATAAATTCCTACCGGCTATATCCTCACAACTTTGGCACGTTCTCAGATATAGTCGTAGAATATTTATCCATAAGCCGTATTGACAAGACGGACCAAGAAACATGCATCAGATACATATTAATTATAAAACCTTATTTCAAATAGGGAGTTTTCGCAAAAGATATATTCACTTCATTTAATCAAATTAAATAAATACATGCATGCATAAAGTAAATATTAGATTAAATATTAAATTTAAAAGGCATAATCATATCATGTGTTCAGAATCAGACTCGCTGTGATACTATTTTGTAGGGGTTTTTAGGGGGTATTACCGGGTAATGCAGCGGAACGCGAAAAATCAAAATTTTCCAATTTCAATAATTTTTCTTGGGTAATTAAAATAAACTAATTTGTTCTAATTACTCAATACTCAAAAATTCAGTTTTTACCAAAAATCCATAATTTTTCCTTAATTGCCGTGAGACCCTAAAGGTTTGTATTTTCATCATTTAGTCATAATTTGTCAAATACAAATTTAAGTGATTTCAAATCACCAAATTGTCGAATGCACCACCAACTTTCATGTTTTTACATTTCCGTCCAAATTTGTAAAAAATAACTTTAGATAATTTCCCATCAACACCAAATGATTTGTACATCTTATATACATCATTATACAACACATATATGAAAAGCCTTTGAAACAACTCAATAACAATTCTAGGTCATTAATGAGTGGTTTAACAACTCAAGAATGACAACAAGATCATCAAATGATCAAAAGAATGCTTATACACCATTTACAAGCACACTTAATAAATATACATGCATATAACTTTCATTCATGCTTCCAACCATCATAGCACAAACATAAGAGAGAAGAAAAACTTATGAACAACATATGTTGTAGTCAAGAACAAAAGAAATAATTTTCCTTCTAATGGAAAGTTAGAAATACTTATTAATTTCCAAGCTTTTTTTTTACTTTCTTCTTGGTTTCTTCTCTTTTCTCTCAAGTCTCTTTTTGTTTATGTTTTCTGGAGGCTTGAACAAGTGAAGCAAATGAAAAAAAAAAAAACCTTTTATATTTAGGGTTATGGCCGAAAATTGGCTAGTAAAGGAAATATATATTTTGCTATTTTTAAATCAATAAAGTAGCAAAAATCAATTTGGTAACATTTTCTTTAAATGTAAAAAGCCAAAATTTTACACTTAATCATTTCCTTTTATAAATATCAACTTAGATATTTTATATTTCAATTACTTTTAATTTAATAATTAAATAATTACTTAAATACAAATATTTAAATATATGTATTATATTTACTTTAAATAATCCAAAATACATATATTAATGATATAAGTCAAATATCATAATTTGACAATTAATTAATGTGTATTTAATAAAATCATATATTAAATACAAATACACATTAATTAGAAAATGACCAAAAGGTCCCTAAGCATGTATCTTTCGTTTTAACCGTTAACGATTTATAAATAATCAATATTATTCATAAAAATTGTCCTTGTGCTCTACGAGTATATTTCATTAGTGAGACTCTCTAGGTTCTGACATGTCCGTCACGAAATCCAATTTCGTGTCCATAATCTACCCACCCGTAAATTATGACGAACACGGATAAACTCACTGAACCATACATGTCAAGGTCATTGCATACGTATAATCCATCTGTCACAAGTATCCACATTATTCCAGTGATATAGATTTAAATGTCAAATCTCTATAGATATAATCACGTCGATGTTTTTATTTGAAATCTCTTAATAACACTTAGAACTCACTTCTACAGTGTACCACATGCCCATGGATTTAACAGATTGCTAATTCCATATTGAATACCTATGCTCTGTACACAGAGCTGACAGATTATATCTTGACACACACAAGATATCCTGAGGATCAGACCACACCCAACAAACAAGTGGAGGTTGACCTTAATAGGTCGGTGAAGTGACTGTCATCAAAGTGTGGAGGATATATTATATATATACAGTGGTATCTCAAGTCAAAGAATCATTACACTACTCAACCCGAGAAGATTCTTATTGACATTGGTGTTGCTGGGGCAGTTGTGGAACCCCTTAGGGTTGAATCGGTGCCCCGCGCATCGAAAGTGGGTTTAACCCATGGATATCAAGCATGAGTGTATTTTTAAAATTAATAAAATATAATATTTTATTTTTCAAGTGTTTTAGGAAAAATCAAAAATAAATCTGGATCAGGAAAAATTTATTCAAAAATAAAAACCGGATATAAAAAAAATTAAGGGCCTAGGCATGTTGCGCCAGCAGCATGCAAACGCAGCTGCTTGTACAACATGCGTGGCGCTGCAGCGCCTTGCTCTCAGCCAATTTGGCCGAGAGCACAGCAACCCCAAATTTTTTTTTTTATATTTATTTTCTAAACAAAAAACCTTTAAAATCACCCAAAATAATTTTAATTTCAAAACCAACCACAATACTTATTATAAAATAAACATATATAAATTCTAAATATATATGCATTTCTTTGAATCAAATTACAACCCAAAATAGAATCCCAATAAGAAATGTCTCATGAACAATTCTAGGTCACCTAAAGGTGGTCAAGTGATTTTAGAATGGTTGTCATAGCTCTAAGCTTTAATTTAGAGTTCCAAACTCTTATTAATTGTTCCAAGTCCAACATGAACATCTTTGACCTAAATTATAAGCATGTTGTGTTTATACTTCCAAAGTATCCTAACACAATTGATTAGCCTTATTTCAACATTAAGATATGTGATCATGCATCTAATACACAAATGGACATAACTTATGAGAATATCAAACATTACCTAGTAAGCTTGATGTAAGATCTAATATACTTCTCCTTTGTTGAAATTGTTGGAGAACCTCCAAGGTGTGCAAGCTTGACTTCAAGATCCAATCTTATTTCCATTGCTACCAAGTTTCACTTCAAGATCCAATCTTGATTTCTCCTAAATGAATTGTTGTAGAGACCTCACAAGCTTCTCTAAACACTTCTCTAACTTAGGCTAATCTCTCAAGAATTACTTGTGTATAGCTTACTCAAGCTTTTGCTTATGCTTATACTTATACTTGTTTTTTTTTTTTGTTATTAAAACCTTCATAAAGCTTGCTATTTATAGCAAAACTTAGGCAATTTTTAATTAATAAAAGTTGTAATCAACTTTTAAGTGGGCTTAATCTAATTTTTCCAAATATGTATAATTAGGTGTGACTAATCTCCATTGTCTCCCATTTTGATTTAATCCAATTAAATCAAGCCAATGATTAAGAAATGGATTAGTTAAATATTTTTCCACTTTGATTAAATCCAATTAAATCAAGCTAAAACCATATATTATTACATACTTATAATTACCATAATATCCTCAAATGGTAGAGATAATTATGATTTTACAATTAAGCCCTTGTGTAATTATTGAATTAATCCAATTATGTCAAAGTAAATAATCAATGTTATCCAATAACACTTGATTATCTTAGTTGATAATTATAATATCGAATATTATCTTTTATCAAAATTAATCAGCTACCAAAGTGCTAACCGAGTACACTTCATATTGGGACTCTCTAAGTTCAGACACGTTCATCATATAAGCCTAGCTAATATGTACACAATTCAGCCACCTTTGAATTCGCGAAGAACATGAATGACCTTTCTGAACTATAAAAGTCGAGGTCATCACATATGTTTAACAATCCCTTCGTCGTAGGCTATCCGAGTTATGCTTAGGAAACATAGAATATACCGTCAAGTTTTTGAGATGCACATCTCAGGTCGACATGTCCACGATTCTTCATAACTGATGTGATCCACCTTAGGTGATCGGCTTTGGCCAAAGTCTTAAGAATCATGACTTACTCACATGGATACCTAAACCCTTTATGGTACACATATGGGCCGACAGATCCTATCTTTCTTCGCACTTGATTACTGAGTGCATCGGTCCACACCTAACGAACATCTAGAGGCCAGACCATGAAAGGTTTCTGACATACATGGCATCAAAGAGTGGAGGATTTCACAGAAAATCAATGTTATCCTATAATCAAAGGATCACATATGCTACTCGACTCAATGAGATTTCTATTGACGATGGTGTGTACTTCCAACTATTAGGAATCACCTATGAGTCATCCAGTATTCAGTCCAACCAATACTCACATGTCTATACAAGCTTCCAAAGCTCATGGTACATCGGGTTAAACCATTGGAACTCCAATTCAAATATACGACATGTGCTAGTCTTCTAGGTTATAGGAATTCGACCGTATTCCAAAACCAACGACTAGGAATGTATACAAATATTTTAAGAATAGTTTATAATAGTAATACTTAACCCAATGTCGGACCACCTAGTGTCCAGTATTACTACATGACTATTATAAAGGTCGATGTCATTCTTAGCATATTTATACATTAATATAATATGCATAATGATAATACCATTAATATGGTTTGAAATGAAAATGTAGTTATTTTATTGATAAATAATAAAATATAATGTACTATATATTATCCGGATTGGCGCTCCAAGCACCAACTCCAACAAACTCGCACTTGCTTAGTGCCAATCTGGATGGTACTGCAGTCTCATCTCCTCCATATGTTTATCCAATAAATTAGGAGGTTATGCCATAGTAAACGGATCTACTTTGTTGTCATGTCCTTGAACCTTCAAGACCACTATGTCTTTCGTTCAATAATATCTCTAATCACGTGATATTTCATATCCACGTGTTTAGACTTGGAATGCACATTCGGCTCCTTAGCCTGTGCGATGACTCCATTATTATCACATACAATAGGATCGAATCCTAGACACAATGCCAAGTTTATGATAATATTTATAATCTATACAGCTTCTTTAGCAGCTTATAAAACCACTATAAATTCCGCCTCAGTGGTGGAATCAGCTTTTGAGTCTTACTATGAACATCGCTAACTAACTGCACCACAATTAAGGGCAAATATATCTGAATGTTGACTATCTATCATCTGAATTTCCCTGGAAGTTGGAGTCTTATATAACCCTTAACCTGTAGCTCATCTATTCTATTATATCATAAACTTGTCCTTAGTGTTGGACAATTATGACCCATAACGTCACTATTTGTACAGATCATTGTGTTATTGTACAAATTAACTATGTGACAAAGGAGATTGCACTCTTATCATTTGTGATTAGATCACCTAGATGTATAAATGATGAGAGGTCCCTATGATTTGTTCCTGGACGGAGAATGATATGAGACAGTATCAGTCCACGAAGGATAAATCATTAAATATCCCTAGTCAGAGTATTATCGAGATTGGACATCGATAAATACGTAAAAGACTAGTATTACACTTGTGCGCGTTGTGAGGGCACAACAACATAGTTCTCATATATTTGGGTATAAGATACTCATGGAAGTGTAATAGGAGGTTGTGTTTTACCGATGGTACGGGAAACAACTTCGCTCTGGATTAGACCCCATCGGAATTCCATTGGTAGTATGACTATATGTCTATGGAAATCCGAAATCAGGGTAGGTGTATTTGGTCTTAACCTGAGACTTGCACCGCTAATACATACGACAATCAATATACTTTGGTTGAGGTCATCCAGGGCTTTAACCGGTTCTATGTACGCCAATGCTGGGTATATTGAGAATCGTAGTGTGTTGGGTGTGATGTCAAGACGGAAGTGTCACTCCAGTCATATGGAGATGATGGTCACGTAGGATACGGTACTGGTTCTCTTAAATACTGCAGTCATCGGGATAATATGACTAGGTCATAGTTATCCGATATAGAGACTAGTTACCAGACATCTGACATATGCTTCATACGGGGCAGACACAATTCCAGCCCCAGGCCTAGCACGTGATCATTCGATACTGGATCGATATATGCAATACCACGTATATTACGCCCGATTTAGATCGCTTATTCCTGTAAGCATGTTTCTGGAGAATTGGGTAGGCATGGCGCTTTGCTAGAAGCCAACATTGTCTTGTGAATCGGTGTAAACGTAGTACGAGGTACTCATGTGTTCGGATAGTCCGACGACCCGATTTACTGCCAACATATCCGTAGATCTCATGGGTCGCTTCCCAAAGATTCACCGATGACGTATGACTCGCACTTTAGTTAATCTGGGATTAATTTATTGAGAGAGAAAATTAATCTGGGATTAATTATGGAGATATTTTCTGGGATAAAATATCAATTTAAGAGAGAGAACGATTAATTTGGAATTAATCGGTAAAATATATATTTGATATATTATACGAAATTGGATTTCGACGCGGAATTAAAATTAGATTTTAATTCGGGCGAACGAATTAATTTAGAATTAATTCATTAGCGAGGTGAATAGTGATTTCGCTAGGCGTAATCGTTTAATTACGACGCAACGAAAATTCGTCAATTTGGAATTATCGAACCTGAGCCCGTGATTGTTGCGAGCGCATTCACATTTCGAATTCGAGTGCGGCACGCAAGTCAAATCAAGCGTCAAATCATTAGTCACATCAAGCATCAAATCACATGTCACTTTGAGTGATGTTACATTTGGAAGATTGATGTGAGTTGATGTGAGATGAAAGGCATTAAATGTTTGTTTTTTTTAAAAAATTGAAAAAGGTAAATGGTTTATTATTTTTTGGAAAAAAATATAAAACCAATTATAATTTTTTCTTTTTCACTTATTCTCTCTCTTCATTTTCGGTATTGGCTTTTGGAGCCAAAACCCCTCTTCTTCTCTCACGGTCTCAAGACCGATTTCTTCTTCTGGTTTCAATTTTCACCATGAAACACAAGGAGGAAAATGATGATTTGTGGCAAATCATCAAGTGCTAGCACACTCTAGGAGGCATCCTAAGGTGATAGGGAAGTGTTTTCATGAGCAATGAATCACCTTGTGAAGCTTGGAGCTTGGAGCTTCTATGGAGGACACCCATGGCCGATTCTTGGAGGAGGAAGCAGCCCCCACGCCGTGCAGTCCACCATTTGCGCAGCCCACTGCCGAGCAAGGAGGAGCAGTGCGTTTTTTTGTCCTTGTTGCATCTCTACCGATCAATGTGAGTTTTTTCCGCACCACCCTTTATGTGTATTCATATTGTTTCATGCTTAATCTATGATCTTGGGACCCTTAGAGGACTCCAACAATGGTATCAGAGCTAAGGTTGAGCATGAAATTGATTTTAGGGTTAAATTGGGCAAAACGAATTTGGGCATGATTTTATGAAATTGGATTGATGAATATGCTTAATTGATGTTTATTGATGATTGATGAGATCAATTTGAAGAAATTTGGTTTGGAATAAATTTTCCCAATTTGGCTTATATTGGCCGAAAATTAGAACCCTAAAATTGTCTTGGATTTTGATTTTTTTGATCATTGGATGTGTTAGAAATCATTAGGGGATATTGATTTTTTGTTTGATTGGGTTCAATTGGATTGAATTTGATTTGGGCATATTTTTTCCCCTTGGCCGAGACTTTAGCATGTGTTAATTGGGTTTGATTTTGATCAAATTATGTTGTGGACCTGATTCATTGATGATAAGCATGATTAATTGGAAAATTTGGTGTTTAGGAAATATTGATTTGGGTAATTGATAATGCTATACACTTTAGTTAATTGAATTGTAAAAATGGATTTTGTAATTTAATTAAATTGGGCCTTAAATTGGATTTGGGCTTCTAAAGTTGTTATTGGGCTTGTTGGGCTTTGTTGTAACAAAGTTGGGTTTAGGCAAAATTGGTTGGATCCAATTAGGCCCGAAATCGCATCCAAAAGGCCCAAATACGACTAATGAACCTTTAAAGTTTAATTGGGCCTAAATTAATTTCTGGGCTTATGGGGTAACTCCCGGATTGGATTTTGGTTATTCAGTTTGACCCGAGTTGACCAAAAGTCCACGCCTTGAAGAAATTAATTAAAAGCCCATTGGACTTTAATTAAATTAATATTAGATATTAATCGGGCTAAGAGACCTGTAACGATTAAATTTGGAATTTAAGTCGTAAAGGTTTATTTAATAAAGTGTAATATTTAATTTGGAATTAAATAGTGAATTAGAATTAAATGCATATTAATTTGGATTTAATTATGTAATTTAATTTAATTCGAAGAAATCGTACTTTGAGTACGTGTTCGCAAAACGAGTTTGACTCGAACAAAATCAAATCGTTGTTTGAACATTGGATGATCACTAATTATCAGATTAATTAATTTGATTAGATTGATTGATAACATGCTTCTATGAATACATGGTTGTGATGCATGAATAATGTATATCGGATGGATATTAGTCGGGTGGGGCAATTTTGGAAATTGTAATAAATTTGATTTATTAATTGGACCTGCGAGTCCAGCCTTATCTCCTATTTCTTTGTATTCTCTTCTCACTTATTCCCCTCAATGTAAATGAGGTTTCTTTAGAAGTGTAGTGTAACGGGTAGAAGTAAATACATGTGCTAGCTGGAGAGAGAAAGAGAGAGATTTGATCTAGGATCAATGTAAAGTATCCATCCGCATATCATTATTATTTTATACATACGCGCTTTATTATGTGTTTAGAATGCTTGCTTAAGGGTGTATGATTATGAGACCTTAACAAAGAAAATAAATTGGTTGCCAATTTGCACGCGAAAAACCCTCGCTAAATATTAAGCGTCTTTCCTTCCATTGAGTGATTCTCACTCAAGATCCGAGACGGCATTGGTTTGTTGGCCAAAGTCAAGGCCTTTGTCTATCAAAGATGTGTTTGAATCACGAAGGCTTTATTCCATGTCAGTGTCTTGTCCAAGTTGTGGTTTGTTGGTCAAAGTCAAGACCACTTCTTGTCCATCGACATTGATTACGAAGCTTTCCATGGTCAATGGGTCGCGCTTGACTGGGATCACTAAGTTTGTTGTGCCAAAGCCAAGGCTTAGTTGATTCAGAGGATAATGGTTAGGTAATACATTGGATGTATTGGCATATATAAGATATATGTTTCGGACTTGGATGTCCCCCTACCGGAACTAGGAATTGGATTGGATCTAATCGATCTTAGAGATCTACCTAGTTAATTATCATACAATTTGTTGGCCAAAGTCAAGATTGTGTGATATTTAACGGGATCCTAGCCCACTAGGAAACACGGTTTCCCGAGTACTCGACAGAGGGTTAGAGGCTCGCCGAAAAATAGTGGGAGGCAAGAATTGAATTCGCAATATTCGTTCAATTACTCGCCATACGCACTCAAACCTTATCATTCGTCAAATCAATTAAATGTTAATTGGACTAATATCTAAATTGTTGTTTTTTATAATCAGTTGGACTGTATTATAGTTGATTATATAATTGGATTATAGTAATCAATATATTTGAATTAATTAATTTCGATTTACAGTTGATTTTATAATTGGATTATAGTAATCAATGTAATTGAGGTTAATTAATTTAAATTATATTTGATTGTATAGTTGGACTATAATAATCAATATAATACATAGTACCACAAATCGTTGATTAAATAGTTGGACTATTAGAATCAAGATAAGATGAAAGATTAGCATTTAAAACATAATCCTAGGGAAAATGTATTTAAATGACTTAATTTTTCTAATTGGGAATAATATTTCAGGATGGTCCTGGAAATGTAATAAGTTAGTTTATTTGATAAAATAACAAAATAGGCCTAAGTCTGGAGTTAAGCAAATAAGTGGAACATGATATTTGGAATATTCATGTAATGATAACTTTAGTGCTTAATCCATTATACTTGTCATATAGACTCCTTAATTTCTTTATCAGAACTAAGGATTAGATTCTTAAAGTATGATATTGAAATTGAAGGATCTTCATAAATCTATACTTAGATTTTTAGAAGTAAATAAATTGCAATAGTTAACTCTTGGAGGGTTAATGAATTCTAAAGGAGAAAAGTCAAACTTTGCAATTATGCAAGTAGCGCAAGACGCACTTTACTTCGATATTCTAAAAGGCCAAGGCTTGGCCAAAAGCTTCTGGGATGTTGAAAAAGGGCAAAGGCAAAATCATTATAATCTTCTAGGAAGATAAAAGACATATCCCAAAATGTCTGCCTAAATGTGGCAAACGGGATCGCGGAAGCATGACTGCCGTTTGGACAAAGCAGACATGAAGGAATTGAAGACGAGCAAGGCACTGACTTCAAATAAGTTTGTCAAACATTATGTTCACTACTAGTATTAAAATTAGATTTTAAATACTTAGTGTGGTACATAAATATATGTATTGATGTTTAGAATGTGTTTTGAACAAGATACTGACTTCAAAAGAAGATTTATCTGCGAATCAGAAACGGGACGAAAGTCGCTATTTTGACCGTAGATACCTAAGTTTAGGAACTACCCTTTGGGTATGTACGTAAATTAGGAAACTGTTATAATGTAACTAGTTTGACTAGGAACATTATCTTTATATCAGTGTTTATTCCGTTGCGGATTGAACCTTTATATTTTAGAACACTAAAGTGTTTTATTATATAAAGATGATATTAAGATAAACACATTAGATGTGAACGACATAATTTATATTTAAAAAAAATAAATCTCACACGTAAAATATGACAAACAAATAGCTCGAACTGATTTGATCATGAAGAAACTAATTGTGGCATTGTTGTCTGGGACACAATCAAACAAGACTCGTATATCCGCACTTTTGAAAATTGGGTACTACGACTATTTGATTCTAATCAAATAAAGTCTACGAATCTAGTTTATTGCACAAAGTGCCTAAAACACTATTTACTTGGTAAAAATGTAAATGCCACCGATCTGATAGCCCTAGTTCATAGTGAAGCAAGTGGGCCCATGTCTAGCTAGGCTAGATGTGGATATGAATATTTCGTGACCTATACGGATGTGGCATCTCGTTATGGTTATGTGTTTCTTTTGAAGAACACAAATCGGAAACTTTTATAGTTTCGACACGAAATAGACATACAGATCGGCTAAAGTATTAAACCGTCGCGGTAAGACCATATTGGAAAATACTTAAGCAATAAGTTTCTCAAATATTTGAAAGAGTAAAGTATTCTTTCAAAAGAGAATTCCTCACGGAACACGTCAATTTGACGGTGTGTCCGAATTGAGTAACTGAATTTTGTTAGACATGATTAGGTTAATCATGAGTCACTCTGAGCTATCATTTCCTTCGACGGACAAACATTAACAGTGCAGAACTTATTTAGAATAAGGTTCCATTAAAATCTGTTTGACAGATTTCATATTAGACATGAACGGGAAAGAAACCGGGTTTCACATTCCTGTTAAATTTAGGAATGCTAGGTATATGTTTGGATGATACCAAACTAAAACCCAAATTGGATAAGTGCCAAATGTAGGTTATCCTAGGGATACCCTAAGTATTGTACTTATACATCTCACCAGAGAACAATTAGATTGTTGCTCACCATGCGGTTTTCCTGAGAGGAATACCGATATGCAGTGGTAAGTTGGAGGATGGTAAAACTCGATGAAAATCGGAGTAATACTATTCCAGGCACCGAATCCTAATGGAACACAAATAGTTCATCAAGGATGTAACTATTACCATTAATCTTCGAATACACAAGAACCGTATAGTCGGAGAGAGTCAGAAAACAACCTCGGTATGGGTTTCTGATCTCACCTCGTAAAGATGTCAATCTTTTGAGGTATACCAACTGACTATGTATGAGGAAGTGATATAAGGTATCGACTCCCTATTATGGCAAAGTACCATAAAGTCCGAAGTGGATTCCATGTATACCAACTATGTTTAGACACTAGTTGATGTATCGCAAGGCATTGTGCCTATTGGTACTAAATAAGTCTTCAAGGAAGACATATATGGATGGCAACATACCAACGTACTAAGCTAGGCTTGTAGCGAAAAGGTAGAGTTATCAACATTGTGTTGATTACGACGAAACCTTTTACCTGTTGCCACGGCAAATCCATTTCAACGATGCTTGCTAATGCTGCATGTTTCATTCATGAAATGTGCAGCTGAATGCCAAAACCGCTTTCCTTAATGGAAATCTTTTGGAGGATGTTTAAAACATCCTGACGGTTTTGTCGTACAAAAACTAGCAAACTAGGTTTGCAGGTTATTCGATGCATGTTTGGATTGAAGCAAGCATTAGGTTCTTGGAATTATCATTTTGATGTAATCATAATAGTTTATGATTTAATTCAAAACGAAAATAATTCTTGTGTATATAAGGAGGTTAGTGGGAGCGCACTGACAGTGAATGTCCTGAATAATGATGATATATCATTTCTTGGAAATGATATTCCCATAATAAAATCGGTGAAAGCTTGGCTTTCATGATAACGACTATAAGTCGTAACAAAGGTACTATACAGTAGAATAAAGGAACAGTGAGCTGGAAATCTTCCAAGCAAGATACTGTTACTGAATAAACAACAAATGCGGGTTATTGCTGCAGCTGAGGCAGCAATAGAAGCCATTTGGGTCGATAATAAATCTAATTAGATTAGATATAGTTCTGTTAGCAGCTGAGCTAGGCGTCAGCACATGCTAAAGAATTAATGGTCTCATCGACGATCCATATACTTATTTTCATATTCATCTGATTCGTTAGGATCATACATCGCGGCGATGTGATGATCGAATAAATTGCATCAGATGATAATCATGTAAATCCGCTGACGAAAACTTTTCTCAGCAATTTGGGCCAACCGTACATAGTTCGGGTGGTAGACACTCGAGTGACTGGCTATAGGCCAAGTGGGAGATTGTTGGACAATTATGACCATAGCGTCACTATTTTTACAAATCAGTGTGTTGTTGTACAAATTAACTATGTGATAAAGGAGATTGCACTCTTATGATTTGTGATTAGATCACCTAGATGTATAAATGATGAGAGGTCCCTATGATTTGTTCCTGGAGGGAGAATGATATGAGACAGTATCAGTCCACGAAGGATAAATAATTAAATATCCCTAGCCAGAGTATTATCGAGATTGGACATCGATAAATACGTAAAAGACTAGTATTACACTTGTGAGCGTTGTGAGGGCACAACAGCATAGTTCTCATATATTTGGGTATAAGATACTCATGCAAGTGTAATAGGAGGTTGTGTTTTACCGATGGTACGAGAAACAGCTTCGCTCTGGATTAGACCCCCTCGGAATTCCATTGGTAGTATGGCTATGTGTCTATGGAAATCCGAAATCAGGGTAGATGTATTTGGTCTTAATCTGAGACTTGCACCGCTAATACATACGACAATCAATATACTTTGGTTGAGGTCATCCAGGGCTTTAACCGGTTCTGTGTACGCCAATGTTGGGTATATTGAGAATCGTAGTGTGTTGGGTGTGATGTCAAGACGGAAGTGTCACTCCAGTCATATGGAGATGATGGTCACGTAGGATACTGTACTGGTTCTCTTAAGTACTGCAGTCATCGGGATAATATGACTAGGTCATAGTTATCCGATATAGAGACTAATTACCAGACATCCGACATGTGCTTCGTACGGGGCAGACACAATTCCAGCCCCAGGCCTAGCACGTGATCATTCGATACTGGATCGATATATGCAATACCACGTATACTACGCCTGATATAGGTCGTTTATTCCTGTAAGCATGTTTCTGGAGAATTGGGTAGGCATGGCGTTTTGCTAGAAGCCAACCTTGTCTTGTGAATCGGTGTAAAAGTAGTACGAGGTACTCACGTGTTCAGATAGTCCGACGACCCGATTTACTGCCAACATATCCGGAGATCTCATGGGTCGCTTCCCAAAGATTCACCGATGATGTATGACTCGCACTTTAGTTAATATGTGATTAATTTATTGAGAGAGAAAATTAATCTGGGATTAATTACGAAGATATTTTATCTGGGATAAAATATCAATTTAAGAGAGAGAACGATTAATTTGGAATTAATCGGTAAAATAATATATTTGATATATTATACGAAATTAGATTTCGACGCAGAATTAAAATTAGATTTTAATTCGGGCGAACGAATTAATTTAGAATTAATTCGTTAGCGACGTGAATAGTGATTTTGCTTGGCGTAATCGTTTAATTACGACGCAACGGAAAATTCGTTAATTTGGAATTAGCGAACCTGTGCCCGTGATTGTTTGCGATCACATTCGCATTTCAAATTCGAGTGCGGCACGCAAGTCAAATCAAGCGTTAAATCATTAGTCACATCAAGCGTCAAATCACATGTCACTTTGAGTGATGTGACATTTGAAAGATTGATGTGAGTTGATGTGAGATGAAAGGCATTAAATGTTTGCTTTTTTTTTTTGAAATTGAAAAAGGTAAATGGTTTATTATTTTTTGGGAAAATATAAAACCAATTACAATTTTTTCTTTTTCACTAATTCTCTCTCTTCATTTTCGGTATTGGCTTTTGGAGCCAAAACCCCTCTTCTTCTCTCACAGTCTCAAGACCGATTTCTTCTTCTGGTTTTAGTTTTCACCGTGAAACACAAGGAGGAAAATGATGATTTGTGGCAAATCATCAAGTGCTAGCACACTCTAGGAGGCATCCTAAGGTGATAAGGAAGTGTTTTCATGAGCAAGGAATCACCTTGTGAAGCTTGGAGCTTGGAGCTTCCATGGAGGACACCTATGGCCGATTCTTGGAGGAGGAAACAGCCCCCACGCCGTGCAGTCCACCATTTACGCAGCCCACTGCCGAGTAAGGAGGAGCAGTGCGTTTTTGGTCCTTGTTGCATCTCTACCGATCAATGTGAGTTTTTTCCGCACCCCCCTTGATGTGTATTCATATTGTTTCATGCTTAATCTATGATCTTGGGACCCTTAGAGGACTCCAACACTTAGAACGCTAGGAAATATTTCAGGATATGTTTCATGGCTGTCCAATGATCATTACCTGGATCAAATTGATATCGGCCAGTCACAATGATGCCGAAACTGATGTCAGGTCTAGTACATAACATACATAATTCTTCCTAGAAGCATATAAGAAGTTAGAAGTCTCTTCGCCATTTTCTTTCGAAAGATGTATGTCATATCATAAGGGTATATTTACTGCCTAGCAGACCTTTCTAACAATTTATCTATGTACATCAATTGCGACAACTCTATAAGCTTCATAACTTTATCCCAGAAGAGCCTTATACCAGTATATATGAAGCTTCACCCATATCTTTCATGGAGAAGTTCTAGCAAAGGTAGGCTTTCACATTTTGCATTAATCATATATCATTTCCAATGATATAAAACAAGGAATGCTATTATGCTCCCACTCACTTATTTATAAACACATTGTTCTTCCTCGTTCTTGATGATTCAAGATAATCTAATTATCTCATCAAAACAATGATTTCAATTTCAGGATGCCTGTTTAAGTCCATAAATAGACTCTAGAACTTAAAAACTAGTTTGCAGTCTCACTAGATACGAAAACCCTCTGGTTGTTCCATATATATATATCCTCATAGAGGAATCCATTTAGGAAAACGGTTCACATATCCATATGACATATCTCATGATATGCAGCAAAGGCATAAAAGAATCCTAATGGATTTTAACATGGCTAGTGGTGAAAAAGTTTCCTCATAGTCAATCCTTGGACATTGAGTGTAACTTTCGGCTACCAATCAGGCTTAAAGGTTTCCATCTTTCCATCGGACCCTCGCTTCCCTTTTGTAAATCCATGTACAACCAATATGTTTAACTTCTTTAGGAAGTACAACTAAGTCCCAGACTTTGATTGTCATGTATAGAATCCTTCTTGGACTTCATGGCTTCCTGTCATTTTCCTGAATCGATATCCAATATCGCATGTGTATAAGTAGTCAGATATGTTTCCTCCTAGAGAAGAATATCAAGACTTACATAGAATGTTTAAAAACAATCTCTTAGGATGCTTTGATATTCTATTTGACTTACATAGAACTTGTGTTGTACATCATTCATCTAGTTGGATCTCTGGTTCCATCTCAGGTTCCTTATTGTTGGGATCAAACTCATCAAGTTTAATCTTTCTACAATTCTCACTTTCTCTCAAAAAATCCTTTTAAAGAAAAGTGGTAAAGTGAACAACAAATAAATTTCGTTGTTCAGAATCATAGAATTAATATCCCATGAAATTTTCAGGATATCCAACGAACCTATATTTATACCTCTTGGGTGCTAGTATATTCTACTGCGCAATTCTAACGTATGCAGGACAACCCCAAATCTCTAAGACTTGGATTTCTACGGAACCATATCTAATATGAGGTCGTAGAAATAGCTTTGATGGAACTCTATTAAATATGTGGGCAACAGCAAAACATGACCTTAAAGGTAATATGAAAGATCTGTATAGCTCATATAGATCGTACCATATCTAATAAAGTACGATTTCTTTGCTCAGACACACCATTGTGTTGAGGAGTTCTCAGTGAGCTATATCGGGCGAGAATTCAATTCTCCCTTAAATAACTTCTGAATTCATTGCTTATAAATTCACCCATTTGATCTAATCAAAGGTGCTTGATGAATTTAATGGTTTGTTTTACTACTTCGTATCAGAATATTTTAAACTTGTCAAATATTTTTTATTTATAGACATATTCATATCTTGACTTATCATTCGTAAAAGTCACGAAGTATATAGAAACATTATGAGCGGCATAATTTAATGGACCATATACATCACTGTATATTAGCTCCAATAAATTTCAGCATGGTGTCCAACACCAAATATTGGGCCTATGTCATTTTCCATAGGAAACATGACTCACAAATCGGATAAAGATCTAAGGTAAGATTTTCAATCAAACCATCATTTACCAATTTTTATAGACGTCTAACACTTATGTGGCCCAATATGATATTCCATAATTCAATATTATTTAATACAGATCTAATACTTGTATTTTACTCCACATTAAAGGCATCTCTATATGTTTCCAAAATATAGTGACTGTTAGATAAAGAATATTTATCATATAAACATAAAGCACCATCTTTAAAGTTTATTTTATATTCCTCTTTATCTAATATCGGTAAAGATATTATTTATCTGATAATAGAGGATATATATTAACAGTCATGTAAATCTAATTTACATTTAATAGATAGATCTAGAACAACTGTTCTTATGGCTCTGACATCCAATGTCTTGCCATTGCCAACTCTAAGATGGATCTCTCCTATGTTTAGCCTTCTTATGGAGTTGCAAATATTAGTAGAACTAACGGTGTCTAACACCATACTACTTATTTGATTCTAAGGCTAATGAGATGTGAATAATAGGACAATACAAAACATACCTAGGGTTCTTGCTTTTCCTTTCACATCTGGACAATTTTTCTTCCAATGTCTAGATTCTTTGCAGTGCAGAAATGCACACGAGCTACATGCCGTTTTATAGTTTGTTTCTTGAAATCTTTCTTTTTTTATCCCATTGTATTCTTCTTAGACTTCCGAGAAATCTTTGAAGAGTTTGCTCCACCATAGAGGTACAAAGTGGGTTTCCTTTCTTCAAATCATGTTATGCCTAGCATAACATATTGTGCAGCTCTTCATATGTGGCTTGCATCGAATGCATCACAAAGCCAACATATGTACCGGGTAAAGAAGATCAGATATTGGCTTAGCCAATCACCATCTAAATGTCATGTCATTCCATATATCGGATTTGGTCAATCATGTTCCAAACATGAATGCTAACCACTCATTTATCTTTGAGTGTAGCATGGAAAAATTCCTTAGACCTCCGAAATACCTCAATTTCTTGATTTGTTTTGAACAACTCCGTGAGTGCTCTTGAAATGCTCTAAGCATTTGGTACATCTATTGTACAATCTAAGCAAATTAGAAATAAATTCTACAGAAATTGGATTCAGCATAGCATACCTCAATCGTTCTAATTCCAAGTCAAGGCGGATGTTCATCTCATACTCTATGTAGTTTAAGACTATTTATCCAAAAGTTCTGCTAATGGATTTGCGGCAACCATATTCAAGACAATATTTAAATACTAGCAGTACATGTTTCATTTCAATGTAAAAAAAACTAATTGATTATGAAATTTTAAATATATTAGTGCCCTACCACTACTTTACGTAATTTCATAATCTCCCTTAACGGAAAAATAGAAATTTGACTATCAAAATTTCATAGCGGGAAGTGGATCCCATGACATTTACTCCAGCCTCACACTAATGACGATATTGGCCTTTATAAACTCATTAGGTAGACCTCCAAGGTCAATCACTTCATGTGACTCCTAGTTTGGTCCTGAACCGTCTCTTATCCTCATACTAATGACGATATTGGATTAAGACGTGTTCTAGGTATATACTTCTCAATGTGCACTAATGAGCTTCGTATGTACACCCTCACACTAATGACGGTATTGGGAGACTACGTTGACTCATCAAGCTACATCTAATATTTTACCAGAGCGACCTAAGTTCCGAGCACTTATACCCTCACACTAATGACGATATTGGATATAAATAGTAAGAACTCATTCATCTCCGTATTGACAAGACGGACCATCCAATAATGCTCCAACATTACTAATACTATTACTTCAATAAAGTAATCACCTAATCACGAGAGATTTATGACAATCAAGTCATTAACTTAATTAGGTCAAAGTTTTAATTTAAAACATGCAATACATATCTAATATGTCTTATGCATAATTAAATTAAAATTACTATGGCATAGATTCAAAAAACATGTGTTGTGTGGTTAAGCCTTTGCTCATGATACCATTTTGTTGGGGCAGTTGTGGAACCCCTAGGGTCGGATCGGTGCCTCGCGCAGCGGAAGTGGGTCTAACTCGTGGATATCAAGCATGGGTGTAATTTTAAAATTAATAAAATATAATATTTTATTTTTCAAGTGTTTTAGGGAAAACCAGAAATAAATCTGGATCCGGAAAAATTTATTCAAAAATAAAAACTGGATATAAAAATAATTTTTAGGGCCTAGGCATGCTGCGCCAGCAGTATGCAAACTGCATTTGTGCAGCATGCATGACACTGTAGCGCCTTGTTCTCGGCCAATTTGGCCGAGAGCACAACAACCCCAATTTTTTTTATATTTATTTTATAAAAACAAATACCCTTTAAAACACTTTAAAATCACCCAAAACAATTTTAATTTCTAAACCAACCACAACACTTATTATAAAATAAACATATATAAATTCTAAATATATATATATGTATTTCTTTGAATCAAATTACAACCCAAAATAAAATCCCAATAAGAAATGTCTCATGAGCAATTTTAGGTCACCCAAAGGTGGTCAAGTGATTCTACAATGGTCGTCATAGCTTTAAGCTTTAATTTAGAGTTCTAAACTTTTATTAATTGTTTTATGTCCAACATGAACATCTTTGACCTAAATTATAAGCATGTTGTGTTTATACTTCCAAAATATCCTAACACAATTTATTAGCCTTATTTCAACATTAAGTTATGTGATCATGCATCTAATACACAAATGAACATAGCCGACATTAAGTTGTTCTTAGGAAACATAGAATATACAGTCAAAATTCCGAGACACACATCTCATGTCGATATGTCCACGATTCTTCATAACCGATGCGATCCACCCTAGGTGATCGGCTTTGGCCAAAGTCTTAAGAATCGTGACTTACTCACATGGATACCTAAACCTCTTATGGTACACATACAGGCCGACGGATCCTATCTTGCTTCTCACTTTATTACTGATGCATCTGTCCCCACCCAATGAACATCTAGAGGCCAGACCATGAAAGGTTTCTGACATACATGGCATCAAAGTGTGGAGGATCTCACACAAAATCAATGTTATCCTATATTCAAATGATCACATCTTCTACTCGACTCGAGGAGATTCCTATTTACGGTGGTGTGTACTTCCAACTATTAGAAATCACCTATGAGTCATTCAGTATTCAGTCCAACTAAAACTCACATGTCTATACGAGCTTCCAAAGCTCATGGTACATCAGGTTAAACCATTGGAACTCCAATTCCAATATACGACATGTGCTAGTCTTCTAGGTTATAGAAATTTGACCGTATTCCAAAACCAACGACTAGGAATGTATATAAATAATTTAAGAATAGTTTATAATAGTTTTACTTAACCCAATGTCGGACCACCTAGTGTCCAGTATTACTACATGACTATTCTAATGTCGATGTCATTCTTAGCATATTTATATATCAATCTAATATGCGTAATGACAATACCATTAATATGGTTTGAAATGAAAATATAGTTATTGTATTAATAAATAATAAAATATAATGTACTATACATTATCCGGATTGGAGCTCCAAGCACCAACTCCAACATGTGTAGCATCTATTAAGAATCTTCGGTGAGTCGTTCAGTGTTTATTCGATATAAACACCGACATGTCCATAAGAGTCTCCAATATACGATTGGTACCGGTCTCAACGGGGTTACTTACTGACCAAGTAATGTAAATCTTGACGAGGAACAATTAAAGAAATGATATTGTTATTATACAACTCAATGTCAGTTGCGACGCTTTTGTAATTGTATCATAATTAATCATTCTAATGTCAATTACATCTTTACCATATATAAAGAAATGTTATTTAATAGAAACTGTTTATTTTATTTATAATAAAATATTTACATAAGTATTTACAGGGAAATACATAAGAAATTGGCGCTCTGAGCACCAACTCTAACTTGGAGTTCCATGTTCACCATTGGTTTCCCATTCGATTTGTGCAAAATCGAGCGCCAATCGATGAAACTCCCACCACAACCTCGTAGTACGACCCGCAAGCTTCAATTTGGTAGGTGGATCAACCAATGGATTGTAGCGATGATACGGGATAAAGATACAGAAACAGAGAACGTTTATGCTCTTTTCGACTGTTACCGGTAATATTGGGGCACCGCCGGCCACCACTGGACAAAGGGTGATCTGGTTCCACTAGTTGCGTTGCTGCGCCTGCCAACGGTGGCTGGTTGGTCATCTCTTAGCCATATCTCTCTCTCTTGTACGAAGTTGGAGGGGTCGGGTGTGTGAGTTGTGTTAAGTTTGGCTATTTCGCAATTTCTGAAAACCTCAAGGTATTTATAGAAAATTTTCTAAAAATTACAAAATAGCCCGTTAAATTACAAGTAAGTCTTTGTTAGTGCACTTCTTTGGAAATTCTTATTTTTGAGACATATCTGGAGTAAATTTCGAAAAGTGCTCAACAATAATATTTTTCATCTTCAAAAAATATTTCCAGCGGATTGAAAATCAGCCTAATTTAAGTTTGTTTTCTATTTTTATAACTGAAATAACGAAACTTACTCATATAAAAATATACAAAAAAATGTGTAACCGATCCTTTCAAGTTACGTGATTTTCCATGTAAAGAAATCTCACTTTAAAATATTTCAACATATTTTTCGATGCTTAAACTCTTATTCTCCAACATCGTCTCTTTTCGAGACCTAAACTTCAATTCGAAAACCTTCAAGAATTGTTCCGAAAATTCAGGATATTATATTCACCCCTCATAATAAAATTTCATCCTCTAAAGTTCTTCGTCCTTATATCCGATCAATCGGAGCTAAATGTACATATGGAAACCATCATATCTTTATCCAAGAGCTATCTTATTCTATACATCATAAAAAATCACGCATTCCATATCGAAGCAGACGGCATCACATTATATCAAATTCAAGTCGAGACATAGCAAATCATATCAAGCATACCGAATTAAACATGCTGAATTATAATCGAATCACACCATATAAATTCAATCATATGAAATCATTTAATCTATAACAAACCCATTCATATCACATCAAATCGCATCAAATCAAATCATATCAAATTATATCACGTCAAATCACAAAGAATTCATTCCATCCGCATCAAACCCAAGCCAAATCATGTCACGTCAGATTATACATATCAGATAGATCTTACTCATATAAAATCAAAATCATAACTCATCATATCATATACCGGAGAAATTAAATCAGATTACAAGCATATGACCTATATGGTCTATACATAATAGAACACTTACTCAAATGATCGGATACTCTATAGCTGCAGTCATCGACTTCTAAACCCTTACTCTGATACCAAATCTGTAACATCCCACCGGAGCTAGGATGTTATCGGTTCGCATGAAAAATCCTATAAAACGGTTTCCTATCGGGGGCTAATGTCAATTCTTTCTAAGCTATGTTCAAGCGGTGCACCAAGTTGAAACGTCTCAAGGTTGAATTGAAGATCGTTATTTAATTTCAAATATAGGAATAACCCATCTCTTTGAGCCTTAATTCTAACGAAAAATGGATATGACTCACTTTAAAATTGGACAACTAGGAACACAGTCCAGCACCAAAATGACCTGTAATAAACATCAGATATGCAAAAAGGACCTATGATCCTAACCCAAGATATATCACTTCTCAACATCAATACTCAATGGCTTCGTGCCCACAATTACTAGTACAAATCAAAAATTTTACTTGCATACATAAAACAAGGTCCATTGTACCATTCAAAATATAATTAACATAACTCCTAGAATTTTATGACATTTTCCAAGATTCTAAAGTGGTTGATTACAGCTTGGGTGATCCGTCGTCTCGAGCATAACTTCCAAAAAACTTGTATGGCAGACCGATCTGGTTGTTAACTTGCAAAACTAGCAAACTGTTGTGGTGCGAGTTATAAAACTCTCAGTAACCACACTCATACCACTGGACATTGGGGTGGTCTGGCGCCCCTAGATGCGTCACCGGCCAGCCAACGGTGGCCGGATAGTTGAAGTGCTCGAACAATTAAAATACTCGAATCTTTTTATTACGAATAGAAAATTAAAATTTATAGTAGTTATGAATAAATTACCGAATCAATGTTACTTATGGTATAAAAATAATTAGAAGGGTATAACAGATATTATGAGCCGACTCTAATTATGAGATACTTTTGGAAAGTCAATCTATATGCAATGATTATATCTATGGACGCCGACAAGGTTCGGTATAAAATATATATACGATAACGAGGGTTCAGCTTCAGGTTTTTAACGGAATAACCTGAAGTTAATAATTAAGGATATTTGATTAAGTAGTTCAAATCAATATCCTACATTATTAGAGCTCAGAGATGTAAATCCATTTGGTCCTCGTACTACCTCGACATATTATAAGGAGCCATAAAATAATTGGAGAGTCCAAATATGATCTCACAAACATAAATATATGTTATGATAAATTATTAATGAGATTGATAGATTATTTAATTCACATTCGGGAAATTATATATTAAATAGTTTAATATAAAGTTTCAAATGCATTCGGTTATGAGCTAATCGAATATTTAATTTAAATAGTCTAAATTAAATTAATTTTATTTATTTAATCTTTGATTAAATAATTTTGTAATTTGATTACAAAATAAAAACCTAATATTTGATTTTGGTATTTAATTAGTTAAAGAAAAAAAAACGGCATGGTGGTTCACGCCACTTTTGGTGGCTATATTAGTGTTTAGGTTGATTTTTGTAAATTGATTACAATTACACAATTTCAACCCTAAGTATAAAAAAGAAAGAATTCTCTTTTATTATTAACCAACATAAGGTTATAAGAAAACCCTAAATTCCACCTTCTCTTCACAGAGAAAAGAAAATAAACATTGTGATTTAATTATTTGAAGTATTTAGAGAAAATTTGTAAGATTTAAGAACCTACGTTCAAGATTTGTTAATGACGAGATATAACACTAAATATCAGTGTTGGATTGGTTCCATCACATGATGAAACTCACGGCGACAATACGCAGAGAAGAAGTAAACTTTGTATGCATGATCATGGAAGCCGAAAGGTCACAGTATATCATAATTATGGCTTACGTTGTGAACAAATCAATTGGGCATGATCAACGTGCATGCATGGCGTTGAAAGACGAAGAGACACAGCAATTTGGTTGCTGAAACCGTTCAAAGCAATTGCAATCTATATGCATGGTGACGCACATGCAGCAGCTAGGAGTGGATCGACAATTTGAAGAAAATTAGCAGTGGCCGAAAGTTGTTTTGGGGTTTAAGGTTTTGAATCTTCAATTAGATGATTGAGGACTCGTTTGAAACTGTTTTAAAGTTGATTTGGTTGTAAAAAAAAATTTAAATAATAATAATAATAATAATAATTGTTGTAAATGTGAATTTGAATAAGGGGAGTTACATATTTTGAAGAGTTACATGTTTTGAATGAAAAAGTTATTATAATAAATAAAAATTCAATTGAGAGTTACAAGCTTTGAATGTAGAGTTGTTACAATTTTTGAGAAAAAAAAAAAGGAAGTTAGAATTTAGCTTTGGAACCTCATCCCATAATGGAAAGATACAAGTCATAAAGTAATGAGAGTTGAATCATGCTAATAATCGACGAGTTCCATTCTGAGAGCATGATATCCTGAACTGATGTAAGTATGAGTTGTTTAACTCTTAATGTGTTATAGACTCTATATAGAGTGGAGTACCTAGCTATAGGAGTACTATTGATAGACACATCTATGTGAATGTATAAGTGAGTCGTTTCTTATGAAACATTAGGCAAACGTTTCTAGAGCATTCACTATACTGGGATATACGTGCACGGCCGTAATACACGAGTTTTTTGACTTCACCCTGAAAGGTTTGTGTGTGTAACATTGTCAGAGATAGAGTTCAAAACTACGAGTTACTCTAGTATAATCTGAATCTTCAACACTATGTAAATGTTCAAGTCGATAGACACCTTTATTTATGCACGACCTTATATTATATTGCTCGATGAAAATATTTTATTAACATGGTTGAGAATGTGAATTTGAATAAGGAGAGTTACATATTTTGAAGAGTTACATGTTTTGAATGAAAAAGTTGTTACTATAAATAAAAATTCAATTGAGAGTTACAAGCTTTGAATGTAGACTTGTTACAAATTTTGAGGTAAACAAAAAAGGGAGTTAGAATTTAGCTTTGGAACCTCATCCCATAATGGAAAGATACAACGCCAAACATTTATTTATAAGGTGTTATGTTGTGAAGTGGGTTTGGGCCCCAAGGGGTATCCACTTTTGTGGAATGGTGGGGAGCTAGACAAAGTTGGTTCTCCACACACACGCGCGGGTGCCACCACCGTCTGTCGGTATGGGACGGGTGCAGGTGCATATATATATCTTTTTGGAGAAAATACTTTTAATCTTCATAAAACAAATTCTGTAACATCTGTAACAAAATTAATTTAAAAATTTGTAACAGTTTTTGTTTTTAAATTTTTCTAACACGTTTTCATTAAGATTCAAATTTTGTAACAGCTTTATTTATTTTTTCTTAACACGTTTTTTGTTTAATTGCAAAACGTAAGTTCAAACGTTCACAAGTTTTTCTTATAAAAAGGTTGCTCTGCCTCACAATTTGAATAAGAATAAAAGGGGAAACACTGAACAACGAAAAAATTTGAGAGCAAAGTGTTCATTTTGTTTTGCATTCAGCTACTGACATCAACTGTGAGTTTCATAGCCGTGTGAAATAAAAACCAATTTCTGTGTGTAACAAAAATGAAATCCCTCTACTGTTTTCTCTGAGATTCCGAGCAAAGTTTAAGTTATCCTGGGGATGTCGTGGCCGATCACTGCTAGCACAATTTCTTGGGCAGAGCCGCAAAGCGTCTTAAAGAGAGCGACCTAATCCGCGACTTAACCCATATCCATTTTTATTTTCCTGGTGAACTGTAATATTGTTCTAATCCTAGCAATCTGTTTTCTATAATTTTAAGACGATGATATCTACTATGTATGTTTCTGTTAGTGCTGTCATGAACACTATTGCCTTTGATTCTGCTGCTATTGATTTGAACAAACCGTTTCAGTTTCAAGGATTTCACTTTAAACATTGAAGATTAAAAATGATGTTTTTCCTCACTGTTAAAAAGTTAGCAAACTATTGTATGTCCCAAAAAATCGAATTGCCTGATGACCCTACCGTAGTCCAAATTAGGGAGCATGAAAATTGGGAAGAGAATGATTTTATATGTAAAAACTATATACTTAATGGTTTTTCTGACGAATTATATGATATATATAGTTCTAGGAAAACTGCTAAGGATGTTTGGGATACCCTTCAGAACAAATATGATACTGAAGAGGCTGGGTCTAAGAAATATAATGTTAGCTGTTACCTTAGGTACCAATTGGTTGATGATAAGTCCGTAGAAACCCAATCCCATGAACTACAAAAAATAACCCATGAGATTATATCTGAGGGTATGTCTCTAGATGAACAATTCCAAGTAGATGCCATCATTGATAAACTACCCCCATCCTGGAAAGATTTTAAAGGTACCCTTAGGCATAAAACTAAGGAATTTTCCCTAGAAAGTCTTATAACCCGTCTTCTCAAAGAAGAGGAAGCCCACAAACAGTATCAAAAAGAATAGATCCTAGTTGTGTCAAACAATAAAAAATATACCTTAGTCCTGAAACCTAATGGTAAAAATATGAAGAAAAAGCTTCCCCTAAGAACAACAAAAACTATAATCACCAAAACCCTAACAACAAAACTCAAATTAACCAGAACAAGTAACAACCTCCCTTAAGAAATGAA
Source organism: Zanthoxylum bungeanum (assembly GCA_019454045.1). Lineage (NCBI taxonomy): Eukaryota > Viridiplantae > Streptophyta > Magnoliopsida > Sapindales > Rutaceae > Zanthoxylum > Zanthoxylum bungeanum. The sequence goes on along the minus strand of SKCR01023439.1, from coordinate 213,203 downwards.
AATGGCCAGTTCAAATGCTACAATTATGGCAAACTAGGGCATCTTGCTCGAAACTGTCGGAATAAGCATTCTGCTCCACAAGCGAACCTTAGAGAAGGCCAACTTATTGATATGATCTATGAGATCAACATGGTTGGTGGATCCAAGGGTTGGTGGGCTAATACTGGCGCTTCTCATCATGTCTGCTATGATCGTGCTCTGTTCAAGTCATATGCAGAAGCTACAGACAAGAAAATGATGTTGGGTGACTCTCATACCACTATGGTTGTTGGGATTGGTGACGTAGAACTGAAGTTCACCTCTGGGAAGACCATTATACTCAAGGATATGATGCACACTTCAAAGATAAGAAAGAACTTGGTTTAGGCTATCTCCTGAACAAGGCTGGGTTTACACAAACTATTGGGGCTGATTTGTATAATCTCACCAAAAATAATATTTTTGTGGGAAAAGGGTTATGCTACTGATGGAATGTTCAAACTTAATGTTACCTTTAATAAGTTTGATTCTTCTGCTTACATAATGTATTCTTCCAATGTCGGGCATGCTTGACTTTGTCATGTTAATAAACGAATTATAAAGAACATTAGTAACTTAGGATTAATTCCTGAATTATCTCTAAATGATTTTGAAAAATATGAATTATGTGGTCAAACAAAAATCACTAAAATGCCATATAAATCTATAATTAGAGAATCCGAACCGTTAGACTTAATACATTTAGATATTTGTGAGTTTGGTGGAAAATTGACTAGAGATGGAAAACGATACTTTATCACATTTATCGACGATTGTCCAAACTATGCTTACGTTTATCTAATGAAAAATAAAAATGAAGCGTTTGATATGTTTAAAATATTTCACTCAGAAATTGAAAATCGATTTAATAAAAAAATTAAAAGATTTCGAAGTGATAGAGGCACTGAGTATGGTATTCTTCATTAGAAAACCGCACCATATTCTCCTGAAATGAACGGAAAAACCGAAAGGAAAAATAGAATTTATGTTGAAGCTGTAGTTTCTATTTTACTTAATTATGGTGCTACCTCATTTGGTGGGGAGAAATATTATTGACTGTATAATATGTTTTAAATAGAGTGCCTAAGTCAAATGACAAAGTTTCACCTAATGAAATTTCGAAAAATAGAAAACCGAACTTGTCTTACCTTAGAACTTGGAGCTGTCTTGCCTATTTTAGAATCATTGACCCTAAAAGGATTAAACTTGCGAGTATGACATATGAATGTGTTTTTATTGGTTATGTTGTTAATAGTAAAGCATATAGATTTTATGATTTGAAAAATCATGTTGTGATTGAATTTGTTGATGATTATTTCTTTAAAAAAAAATTCCTTTTATTTTGAAGAATAGTGGGGGCTCATCCTCTAGCATTAACCCAATAATAGAACATAATGAATATGATAAAGAAATAGAATCTATACCTAGAATGAGTAAACAGTCTAGAACAAGTAAAGATTTTGGTCCTGACTTCTTTTCATACACCTTAGAAGAAGATCTCATTACTCTAAAAGACGCATTGTCATCTTTAGATATTGATTTGTGGCAAGAAGCAATAGAAGATGAAATGAGTTCTTTAGAGACTAATAGGACTTGGCATTTAGTAGATTTACCTCCAGGTTGTAAAACCATAGGTTGTAAATAGATACTTAAGAAGAAATTAAAACCAGATGGTTCAGTAGATAAATACAACACTAGATTTGTTACCAAAGGGTATAGACAAAGATAAAACATAGATTTCTTTGAAACTTTTTCACCAATAACTAGGATTACATCTATTCGTGTGCTTATTTCTCTTGTTGCAATTCATGATCTTGTTGCGCATCAAATGGATGTTAAAACTGCATTTTTGAATGGAGAATTAGAAGAATAGAATTATATGGACCAGCTTGAAGGATTCGTAATACCTGGTCAAGAAAATAAAGTTTGTAAACTTGATAAATCTTCATATGGCTTAAAATAGGCACCGAACTAATGTTATGAGAAATTTGATAACCTAGTTTTAGCAAATGGATTTAATGTGAACGAAAGTGATAAGTACATATAATATAAATCAGATAATGAGATGTGTTATATTATATTTTTGTATGTGGATGTTTTGCTTATCTTTGGTTCCAATATCCATGTTGTGAATGATGTTAAATCTATGCTTTGTGCTAATTTTGATATGAAAGACTTAGGTGAAGCAAGTGTAATTTTAGGTATTAAAATTACTAGTTCAGAAAATGGAATTACTTTAAATCAATCATATTACATTGAGAAAATCTTGAAGAAGTATAATTACTTTGATTGTAAACCTGCTACTACACCTTATGATCCTAGTGTAAAGTTGTTCAAGAACATCGGTGACGGTGGTAGGCAAACTGAGTATGCGAGCATCATTGGTAGTTTTCGTTATACTACTGACTACACTAGACCCGACATTGCCTATGTCGTAGGATTATTATGAAGATTTACTAGTAGACCTAGTATAGAGCATTAGCATGTTATTGAGAGGGTTATGAGGTACCTCAAAAGGACCATGAACCTAGGATTACATTATCAGAAGTTTCCCGATGTCCTTAAGGATATAACGACGCTGATTGGAACACCATTTCAGATGATTCCAAGGCTACTGGTGGATATATTTTTAACATAGTTGGTGGGGCTGTCTCTTGGAAATCCAAGAAACAAACCATCTTAGCTCATTCCACTATTGAGTCTGAGATGATTGCACTGGCATCTGATAGTGAAAAAGCAGTTTGGTTGAGAAGCTTGCTATCAAATACCTATTTATATGAGAGACTGATACCAACTATATTGATTCATTGTGATAGTACTGATGAGTGAAAAATATATCATTATTCACCGCCACTTTGACTTAATATTTTGTATGGTTTCTCAAGTTTTATGAATGTTTTGATGTGTTTTATGTTATTTTACAGATAAATAAAGATTTGGGACTCAATTGAATCAAATTGGGGCTAAAACAGCGAAAAACGGGAAAATGGAAAAATTGTCATTTTCGCGTCACGACGCACACACCTTCTGCGTCGTGATGCGCAACAATTATTGAGCTGCCGACACTCATCATCACCAATATATCATCACGTGCATTATCATTACAACATCATGACGTCAGCCAATAATTCAGCCTCATGACACGTCATCATTTATGTCAGCATGATGTCAGCACAATAAGTCACTCTACCGACACGCGTCATTCCTTGCATCAGCATGACGTCAGCATCGTGATGCGCAAGCCTTCACGCATCACGTTACCGAGCCAATAATTCAGTATGCCGATAGTCACGTACCACGTGTCATCATCTCGTCAAAGTCGCGTACATGTGTCACAAATCAACGGTGCGTCGCGATGCGTAGGACCAAATTTTACCTATAAATTGAGGCCAAATTCATTTGAAATTTTCATACTTTCCTGAGGTTCATAATAGGGGATTAAGGACTGTATCTTGTTTGTTTAGTTATAATTAGTATTTTAATTATGTATTTTTATTTTTAGTAATAGTAGTTTATTTACTTTATATTTCTTTTATGTTTTGTAGTTAATTTCCCGCTGGTGGAAGGGTGAAGCTTTTATTATTATAATTTAGATTAATCTTCCTTAAATTATAATATATAAATTATCTTAAAACCTGACTTAATTGGATATCGCCTTTATGGTCGGTTGGAATTAATTCAAAATCTGACTTAATCAGGATACCACCTATATGGTCGGTTGGTAATATCATGCAAATTTATATATCATAATAAGAGAGATTTCTAAATTAGAAATAGTAAAGGTGGATCTTCTAACCCCAGTATTTTATTTTTATTCTAAGGAAGTGATGAAGTAAAATATTCCTGGATTTAATAATTGATTTAATTATATTATGTTTAATGTTTTGGTTTGTTTATTGAATCTTAAGCTCAATGCTTCTTGTTGCCTGATCACCAATAAGATTGATGTGCTAAACTTAAAATGAACTTGACAAAGGGATTTTAGGTTTCATCCTTAGATTTAATAGCTCACGATCTCACCTTGAGGCAGATGACCCTTAGGTAGATTTCATTCCAGGATAGACATATACTTGTCGGGCGGAGGTAGTCACAATTGGAACTTAATCTTAATGAATTCAGGTAACTTGGTTAACATAGACATATGATTAATTGGGTTATTTTAGGTGTTTACATCTGACCATCAACAGAAGCTTTTGCATATCTTCGTGCTCCAGGTTAGCAAACTGATTTATTACACATATATAAGAGAATCAATTCATCATTAGAATAATATTGTGTGGAATCACAACCCTATATATTTGTGTCTTTTGTTTATTTTACTTAGTATTTTCTTTTGTGTATTTATGTTTTTATTTTATTTAGCAAATCCACATTCAACCAACCAATCAAGCAATCATTCCCTTCTCTTATTAATTAGATACCTGTAAATAAATAGAATCAATAATTAATAACAACAATAGAAATTAAGTTCTCGTGGGATCGATATTTTTATACTACTTAAGCGATACATGCACTTGCGTTACGTGTGTGATTTCACCGATCAAGTACCACATCTATTGTAAAGATTCAGAACCGTTATTATAACGGTAAGAGATGACAAATACATCATAAACACATAACAGTTGGAGAATATCCCTCTACTAGAGCTATAAGAGTGGATCATGTACGGACTGGTGATAACTTGGCTGATCCTTTGACGAAAGGTCTAGCAAGAGTAAAGATATTCAATACTTCTAAAAGAATGGGACTATTGCCATTAAATAATTAGATTACTTGTGATAGTAACCCGACCTATAGACTGGAGATCCCAAGAAATAGGTTCAATGGGTAATAACAAGTTATAAAGTAATGAGAGTTGAATCATATTAATAATCGACGAGTTCCATTCTGGGATCATGATATCCTGAAGCAATGTAAGGATGAGTTGTTTAACTCTAATGTGTTCTATACTCTATATAGAGAGGAGTACTTAGCTAGAGAAGTACTTTTGATAGACACACCTATGTGAATGTAGAAGTGAGGCCGCTTCTTATGAAACGTTGGGCAAAAATTTCTAGAGCATTCACTATACTTGGATATAGGTGCACGACCGTAATGCACAGATTTTTTGACTTCACCCTGAGAGGTTTGTGTGTGTAACGTTGTTAGAGATAGAGTTCAAAACTATGAGTTACTCTAGTATAATCTGAATCAACAACACTACGTAAAAGTTCAAGTCGATATACAATTTTATTTATGCACGACCTTATATTATATTGCTCGATGAAAATTTTTTATTACAATTCAAGTGGGGGATTGTTGTAAATGTGAATTTGAATATGGGGAGTTATATATTTTGAATAGTTACATATTTTGAATGAAAAAGTTGTTACGATAAATAAAAATTCAATTGAGAGTTACAAGCTTTGAATGTAGAGTTGCTACAATTTTTTAGAAAAAAAGGGAGTTAGAATTTAGTTTTGGAACGTCATCCCATAATGGAAAGATACAACACCAAACTTTTATTTATAAGTTGTTATGTTGTGAAGTGAGTTTGGGCCCCAATGGGTACCCGCTTTTGTGGAAGGGTGATGAGCTAGCCAAAGTTGGTTCTCTACACACACGGGCGTCGCGGCAATCGTCTGTTGGTTCGGTACGGGATGGGGTTCAGGTGCATATTGTTAGGAATGGTGCTCAGAGTGCGAATCCGGATCGTATTTATGTCCGATTCCTGAATATGAACAATTTTTTTTCCATAACATTACTTATCTAATGGTAGCACCTCTTGTCTTTTATATACATAATCAATCTAATTACGATTAGATATCTAATTATGAATAGATTGAAACTAAATCTGATTTAGTGATACGTGTATATTAGATAAAGACCCTAGGATTTACAATGTAGTGCACAGTTACAATGTAGTTTGTAATTGACATTGGGAAGCGCCACTAATGGTTGTATATCCTTAAATAAAGGTCAAGATTTACTAACACAGGTCGGTTAACAAAATCCGCTGAGACCAGTATATGCCGTATATCGTGACTTGGTCCGATGGTTTATCCCAATGAACCATGAGTCTCGGGAGACTCGTATAGACATGTAGGTATTTATTTGATAAACACTGAACCACTCACTGAAGATTTCCTAATAGATGGTACACCAACGTCAATATGAATCTTCTCGAGTTGACTGAGCATAGTGGTCCTTCGACTTGCGATACCACAGTGGATATATGAGATATCATCCATACTTTGATGGCAGTCACGTCACCGATCTATTTAGATTAAACCTCCGCATGTTTGTTGGGTGTGGACTGATGCTCATGATATCCAGTACGTATCAAGATAGAATCTGTCAGTCCTGTGTACAGGGCATATGTATCCTACACTTGTTTACGATCTAGTAAATCCATGGCCGTGGTATAACTTCGGAAGCGAGTTCCGAGTATTATTTAGAGATCGTAATTTGAAAGTCGACTATATTATACCATAAAGATTTGACGTTTTTATCTATATCACAGGTATAATATGGATAACCTGTGACAGAGTGATTATATGTATGCAATGACCTCGACTTGCATAGTTTAGCGAGATTATCTGTGGTCGTCATAATTCATGAGTGGGTGAATTATGGACACGAAATTGGATTTCGTGATGGATAAACCTAAACTTAGAGAGTCTCATAATATGAAGTGTACTCATTGAGCACTTGGGCAACACATTATGAATAATACAGATTATTCATAATACTTCACCGGATTAAATGAGTTAATTTGAATCGTTTAAACGGTTAAACGAAAACACATGCTTTAGGGAATTTTGGTCAATTAATAATTAATGTGTATTTGTAATTGATACAAAATTTGATTTGATACATATTAATTAATTGTCAAATGAGACTTTGACACATGCCATTAATATATATGTATTTGATATTTAATGTAAATAAAATAAATATAAAATAATAATTAAATTAATTAATTATTTAGCTATTTAAATTTTATAATATTTGAATAATTAAATAATATCTATATTACATAAATGTTATGTAATATGTTTGATTATTATTGGTTATATGTGGCATGATTTTAATTAAGCTTGAAGTGTGCAAATTTGATTTGTCAAACTTAAAGCTTATCTGTATTTAATTAGATTAAATTGTACAAATGACTAAAATACCCCCTAGGTCGGTTTTGGCTTGAATTTTAAAGTGAAAATTTTGTTTTTCCTTTCATTCTCCAAGCCTTGGTCGAAACCTCCATTAAAGAAAGCTCTCAAATATTTGTTTGAAGAAACAAATAAGAAAGTGAAGAATTCAAGGAATAACTTAAAGAAAGTTGAAGATTAGTAGGTAATCTTTAATATTCTTAAGTGTAGAAAATTAGTTTCTTGTTCTTGAATTACTAGAATGGTTCTAGGGTTTATTTACTTCTTAGAAATTGGGGCTTTTTGATTTGGAGGATGGATTTGGAGGCTAGATGCATGTGTGAAGTTTGATTGGATGATATTAGTGTAATATTAATCCAATTTTATCATTTGATGACTTGTTTCCATTCTAGAGTGTTATCACCACTCTTGTAATGCCTAAAATTTTTATTGGGTGCTTCATTGGTGGTGGCTTGGATTGGTGTTGTGATTAATGTGATTAATGTTAAGACAATTTGATTAAAGCATGAAATATTGATATTTTTGGTTTCTGGATCAAATCTGGAAAAATGGGTTTATGGTGATAAAAATTATATCGTATAAATGTATTGGATGTGTTTTGGGTATTGGAACAATTGCCGAAAACTGTTTCGGAGTTAAAATATGCGAAAACGGAAAAATACAGCGTTACCGGGTGACTTTTGAGCCAACCAGGTGACGGCTGCCTAAACCTGTTTCAGAGTTGAAATATTGTATATTTGATACTAGATAAATTCAAGTGAAAGTGGAAATCCTGAACGTGCCAAAGCTGTCAGGACTACATCGGTAGCTTGAGTTTGTCATTGGCAAGTGAAGCCTTGATACGCCTCCCTGTGAACGTGCCAAAGCTGTCATAACGAGAAACGGTCAGGAGCAAAATCAGGAGTCACAATGAGTGTGATTGACAATGAGTTGTCTACCTAATGAATATATGTAGGCGAGATCGTGCCAAAGCTGTGAGTCAAAATATATTCATGGGGTCCACTTCTCACTATGGAATTCGATTTAATTATTGAATTCTCGTTTTTCCGTTGGGGATTACGGTACTACGTAAAGTAATGGGAGACACTGCTGGGATAAAAATCCATAACTAAGGCAGTGCGTAATATTATGAAAATTGCTGCTTTTGTTTTCCTTTATTCTATATTGTTAATAGAATTAAACTTCTAATCCACTGCATGCATATTATTTGAATATGTTTTCTGACTTCACTTATGAATATTATATTATGTATGATTAAATATATCAATTTAATTGTAATTGTTACGAGTTATTTTGATATGATGTAGACTATAGGATGTGTCTTGAAACATGTTATTTGTTATCTTTGAGATATTAAGAACAAGTTTCTTATTCATGGAGAATATAATCCGAAACCATTAGGGTCAGATTAGTTTTGAGTTTAATTATGACGTTAGATGGTCCACGTCATATAAAGTCAGAAAAGATGCAGTGTGAGTATCACCATTGATTCAACTGAATTAGTAGAATTAGTTGTAACTTATGAAGTATTGACTTATGAAGTTGCATAATGGCCTTATAGATTAGAAGTTTTGATATTAGTATTGTGTTTGCGGTTGTCTATATAGTATTTCGAATTTGATCTCTAAATACATAGACAACTTAATAGCTATGGCACAATATTGATATCACATCTGAGTCATATTGATGTAGAACTTGGGTTCTACAAAATAAGAATGATGATGGTTTAAGGAAACGATTGGGTTTGTTGGACAAACTCAATTTGTTATAGCAGGCTTACTTGTTGTTGTCTACCTTTGGAGTGCTAGGTGAGCTCTTTAGGTCCATGAGTATGTGATACACATTTAGATGTGTATATGATATCGTGGATTGGCACTAGAGCAAATGGGAGAAATTGTTAGGGTTAGTGCTCGGAGTGCCAATCTGGATCGTATTTATGTCTGATTCATGAATACAAACAATTCATTTTTTCCATAACATTACTTATTTAATGGTAGCACCTCTTGTCTTTTATACACATATTCAATCTAATTACGATTAGATATCTAATTATGAATAGATTGAAACTAAATCTGATTTAGTGATACGTGTATATTAGACAAAGACCCTAGGATTTATAATTTAGTGCGCAGTTACAATGTAGTTTGTAATTGACATTGAAAAGCGTCACTATAAGTTGTATATCCTTAAATAAAGTTCCTGGTAAAGATTTACTAACACTAGTCAGTTAGCAAAATCCGCTGAGACCAGTACATGCCGTATATCGTGACTTGGTCTGATGATTTATCCCAATGAACCATGAGTCTCGGGAGACTCTTATAGACATGTGGGTGTTTATTTGATAAATACTGAAGGAATCACTGAAGATTTCCTAATAGATGGTACACCAACGTCAATAGGAATCTTCTCGAGTTGATCGAGCATAGTGATCCTTCGACTTGAGATACCACAGTGGATATATGAGATATCCTCCACACTTTGATGGAAGTCACATCACCGATCTATTTAGATCAGACCTCCGCCTGTTCGTTAGGTGTGGACTGATGCTCATGATATCCAGTGTGTATCAAGATAGAATCCGTCAGTCCTGTGTACAGGGCATAGGTATCCTACACGTGTTTGCGATCTAGTAAATCTATGGTCGCGGTATAACTTCGGAAGCGAGTTTCGAGTGTTATTTAGAGATCGTAAATTTGAAAGTCGACTATATTATACCATAAGGATTTGATGTTTTTATCTATATCCCAGGTATAATATGGATAGCCTGTGACAGAGGGATTTTACGTATGCAATGACCTCGACTTGCATAGTTTAGTGAGATTATCAGTGGTCGTCATAATTCATGAGTGGGTGAATTATGGACATGAAACTGGATTTCGTGACGGATAAACCTAAACTTAGAGAGTCCCACAATATGATGTGTACTCGTTGAGTACTTGGGAAACGCATTATGAATAATACAGATTATTCATAATACTTTACCGGATTAAATGAGTTAATTTGAATCGTTTAAACGGTTAAACGAAAACACATGCTTTAGGGAATTTTGGTCAATTAATAATTAATGTGTATTTGTATTTGATACAAAATTTGATTTGATACATATTAATTAATTGTCAAATGAGACTTTGACACATGTCATTAATATATATGTATTTGTTATTTAATGTAAATAAAATTCATATATAATAATAATTAAATTAATTAATTATTTAGATATTTAAATGTTATAATATTTGAATAATTAAATAATATCAATATTACATAAATGCTATGCAATATGTTTGATTATTATTGGTTATATGTGGCATGATTTTAATTAAGCTTGAAGTGTGCAAATTTGATTTGTCAAACTTAAAGCTTATCTTTATTTAATTAGATTAAATTGTGCAAATGACTAAAATACCTCCCTAGGTCGGTTTTGGCTTAAATTTTAAAGTGAAAATTTTGTTTTTCCTTTCATTCTCCAAGCCTTGGCCGAAACCTCCATTAAAGAAAGCTCTCAAATATTTGTTTGAAGAAACAAAGAAAAAAGTGAAGAATTTAAGGAAAAGCTTAAAGAAAGTTGAAGATTAGTAGGTAATCTTTAATATTCTTAAGTGTAGAAAATTAGTTTCTTGTTCTTGAATTACTAGAATGGTTCTAGGGTTTATTTACTTCTTAGAAATTGGGGCTTTTTGATTTGGAGGATGGATTTGGAGGCTAGATGCATGTGTGAAGTTTGATTGGATGATATTAGTGTAATATTGATTCAATTTTGTCATTTGATGACTTTTTGTAATTCTAGAGTATTATGACCACTTTCTTAATGCTTAGAATTGTTCTTGGGAGCTTCATTGGTGGTGGCTTGGATTGGTGTTGTGATTAATGTGATTAAAATTAAGAAAATTGGATTAAAGCATGAAATATTGATATTTTTGGTTTCTAGATCAGATCTGGAAAACTGGGTTTATTGTGATAAAAATTATGTCATATAAATGTATTGGATGTGTTTTGGGTATTGGAACAATTGCCGAAAACTGTTTCGGAGTTGAAATATACGAAAACGGTAAAAAATGGCTTTACCGGGTGACTTTTGAGCTAACCGGGTGACGGCTGCCTAAATAGTGAATTAGTCACTATTCGGGCAGCCCATGAACTGCCCTAGTACTGTTGGGGCTGACCTAGGCAGCCCTCATGTGCATTTGGTAGTCGGTTTGGTCAAAAACATGTTTTATATCATTTTGCGGAAAAACGTTTTCGTAAAAGTTTCGCGAAGTTTCTTAACTATTTATGTCGTTATATCGAATAAATATATTTAGGTAAAATATGATAGAATTATTCATATTGGATATTGAATAATTTATTCGGTAATTTAAAAGGTTTTAAAATTACGATTTCACCCGAACCGTGAGCTTCCGCTGCGCCCACGCCAAAAACCCGAACACATATATATATCTTTTTGGAGAAAATACTTTTTGTTTTCATTAAAAAAATTCTGTAACATCCGTAACAAAATTTATTCAAAAATTTGTAATAGTTTTTCTTCTTAAATTTTTCTAACATGTTTTCATTAAGATTCAAATTTTGTAACAACTTTATTTATTTATTCTTAACACATTTTTTTTAATTGCAAAACGTAAGAAATAATTACAAAACGTTTTTGTAATTAAGTTCAATCATTCACAATTTTTTTCTTATAAAAAGGCTGCTCTACCTCACAATTTGAATAAGAAAAAAAAGGGAAACATTGAAAAACGAAAAAACCAAGAGCAAAGTGCTCATTTTTTTCATTCAGCTACCGACATCAACTAGGAGTTTCATAGCCGTGTGAAAAATACCAATTTCTGTGTGTAACAAAAACGAAATCCCTCTACTGTTTTCTTTGAGATTACGAGCAAAGTCTAATCGTGGGTGTGAGTATTCCAATCGATTTTCTGTGCAAACTGATTGAGACAAAGATTTTCTGGGATGTTTTATCCAGGGGACGTCGGGACCGATCATTGCTGTACGGGCCTAATTTGGGCCAAGGGTATTTTTGACTTTTGGCTTCGGGCCCTATACCAAATGTACCCCCACCCCCCCCCCCCTAAACAGTACCCTGAATGGATTTGGGCCCCAATTACCTTCTCAGGCCCACACATATAGGGAGGCCCGACACTCATCACACGTCAGTCTAAAGAACCCAAAACCCTTAGAGAAATCCCATTTGAAAACCCATATTGGTCCAAGTTATTTCACAAGCCCATCTCCAAGAAAATATCTGACCAAAATGGCCTTCTAACTCATCAGTTCCCAACTCACGAAATGCTTGAACTCATAACTCCCCCACATTCATGGATCAACCGTTCCCAGCATCTAACGGAAGATAATTAATGTATTAAATATGCACACCTCTCAAGTGCATATAAATATATGAGAGCTTTACAACTCTGGGGGGACCATTTTCTCCAGAAACCTCTGAACCTTTGACCCACCGCCCCCACGGCAATCCACGGAGATCAAGGTAGTTTCTGACTTGAGCGTCGGAGTGCCTACTGCATTTATAGCTTATTCCCATATAATTCACTGACTTGAGCGTCGGAGTGCCTACGGCGCCCACCACACCGGTGGGAAGACTCTCCACGCTCACTATACCTCTTATTTTGAAGGATCGTTAATGCCCACCCTTCCTACGAAAATCTCGATTGTGGACTTCAGCCGAAAATCATCGTCTACAATTTGGCGCCCACCGTATGGCCTTAGTGATTTATAGTAAATAAGCGTCTATTCAGTATACGGGTCTTGCAAACATAACTATGGCTTCGAGCAATGATCAATCAGATTATCTAGCTAGCCAGTTAGCCATCCTCCAAGAACGACCGCGAGTTTTAGAAGAAGAGAATTCGGCCATAAAGAGTTCCAATACCGACCTCCAAAGACACTTGGAACATATTTCATCCACCTCCAGACAAAGAGGAATCCCAAACCATCCCAATCGTCCGGACCTTCAATGCAACATGATGGAGGCATTCAACAATGAAGCAAACGACATTCCTCCACCTGAAGATCATCCAACTAATCAGGAAATGAATCAACACATTCCGCCAGTCGATCAGACACAACATACCATTTCATCCATGCGCAAGGAGATTCAGGAATTCAAGTAGGCGATTCTATCCAGACTTCCAGGCGTCAGGCTACCTCTGAAAAAAAGCAGAGCAGATACAATTTCATATACCCTTTTCATATAAGAAATCAACTCAGTCGAACTTCCACGAAAATTCAGTCTGCCATATATTAAGTTGTATGATGGATCGGCTGACCCAGACGACCATATAATTAACTACAAGTATAAAATGATATCCACAAGCCTGGATCCACATCAGAGGGGTGTTGGCATGTGTAGAGGATTCGGTGAGACATTGGCAGGCCTAACCCTCACATGGTTTATCAATCTACCATATCGGTCGATTAGGTCCTACCAAGAATTGGCGAATAAGTTCATGGAACACTTTGCTAGCTCTTGCAAACTCAAGAAGACCACAGATGACCTCAATGCCATCCAACAGTGGAGGGGAGAATCTCTGTGAAACTACGTGGCACGCTTCAATAAGGAAAGAATCACTATCCCGGACCTCCATCAGCCGACGGCAGTGGAAGCCTTTAGGAATGGGTTGTTGGCTGACAGCGGGCTCTACAAGAAGTTGGCCAAAAATCGGTACTACACCATGAATCAACCAATGGCCAGGAATGGGTTGATGGCTGACAGCGGGCTCTACAAGAAGTTGGCCAAAAATTGGTACTACACCATGGATCAACCAATGGCTAGGGCTCGAACAGAAATTAGATGGGAATAAGATAAAATGAACAAAAAGAGAGAGTTTCTCCAGTCTACAAGGGGAGAAGAAGACATACCCATCCAAACGACCAAAAGAATTTGGTAGGAGAGGCCAGCAGTCAGTCGACCAAAGAACTTATCGGGGAAGAGATATTCATTCAACAGTAGAGAGAAAGCTCATTACGGCACCCCCAGACTCCCAGACTATAACTTCACCGTATCACCAGGTGAACTAGTCTCAGTCCTCAGAAAGATGGGAAGCGAAGTAAAGTGGCCTCCACGCTCCAAGGAAGGCTCTGCGAGGAAAGACACTAGTAGGTGGTGCGAATTTCACCGGGACTACGGCCATACGACAGCCGATTGTATAGCACTAAGATTGGAAGTTTTGGAGTTGCTGAACAAATGGCATTTGAAAGACCTACTCACGGAGAAAGGGAAAAAATTCATAGCAAGGAGAGACGACAGATGAGAGCAAAATGATGGACCACTGCAACCCCCACCAATTAATAACACGGTCAACTTCATCTCAGTGGGATCAGAAGTCAGTGGGATCTCCTATTCCGCGACGAAGCGACACACCAGGATGGCAACTACTGTCGCATCACATTCCTTGGTGATGATATTGGGAGACTACACCGACTTGGTAATTGAATTCAGTGACGACAGAAAGTCCAATCAAAAAAATCCCCATCATGACGCATTGGTGATATCCTTCCAAGTGGCCAACTTCATGATCAATAGAGTGTTAGTCGATATAGGGTCATCCGCCAATATCATTTTCCTAACCGCCATCACTGACATGGGGGGAGGATTAGAGAAAATAAATCGTCGGTCGACGGCCTTGATTGGCTTCAGCGGGGAATAAAAATTCACTTTGGGGGAAATCTCTCTTCTAGTATACGCAGGCGGGGTCAACAAAATAACCACCTTTCTGGTCCTAGACTTTCATTCAGCCTACAACCTGATAATGGGACGACCATGGATTCACGACATGAGACCAGTCTCATCTACCTATCACCAGGTGTTGAAGTTTCCCACCAAATGGGGTATCCAATAAATCAAAGGAGACCAACTTGCTTCCAGAAGTTGCTACCAAACGACCCTGAAAGCAAAATCTCAATCAGCATAGCAATTACATGAGGGATCTTGTCGAATCAACCTAGACTCTCCCAAAGTGGAAGAGCTCGATGAGGTCCAAATCCATCCACTCTACTGACCGGCGTAAACACACACGTATAACGCAAGCGCACGTATCGTTCAAGTAGTATAAAAATATCGATCCCACGATGACTTAATTCCTACTGTTGTTATTAATTATTGATACTATTTATTTACAAATATCTAATTAGATGGAGAAGAGAATGATTGTTTGATTGGTTGAAAGTGGTTTTGCAAAATAAATAAATAAATAAAAAGAAAAAAGAAAATACTAAGGAAAATAACAAAAGACACAAAGATTTAGGGTTGTGAATCCTTCTAATATCTTTTAAAAGATGAAGTGGTTATTTTATGTTTGTGTAATAAATCAGTTTACTAACCTGGAACACTAAATTATGTGTAAGCCTCTGTCGATGGTCAAACACAAATACCCAGTTTAACCTAATTGAAACATATGTCTATGTCAACCAAATTATCTGGATTCATTAAGTTTAAGTTCCAATTATGGCTACCCCCGCCCGACAGGTATATTCCTATCCTGTAAGGAAATCTATTAAAGGGTTATTTATCCTCAAGGAAGATCGTGGGCTATTAAGTCTAAGGCTGAAACCTAAAATCCTTATGTCTAGTTCATTTTAGATTTACCACATCAATCTTATTGGTGATCAGACAACAAGAAGCATTAAGCTTAAGACTTAATAAGTAAACCTTTAAATTACCCAAACTATAAAATAACCCTTATAAACCGGTGATATTAGAATTCATCACAACTCCAGATAACTAACACATAACTAGGGCTAGTAAAAACTTAAATAAAATAAAAGACATAAAGTAAAAATACAGAAAAGTAAAAGACATAAAGTAAAACTGAAAAGTAAAATAAAATAAAATGCTAAGGTAAAAGGAATTACTTTTACTACTACTAATTTAGATATCTCCCATAAAATAATATATAGACTTGTGATTCTTTTTCCAACCAGCCATATAGGCGGTAACCTGATTAAGTCAAATTAAGTCCAACCAGCCATAAAGGCGGAACCAAAATTAAATTACCAACCTACCAATCTGGCGGTATCCTTTTTAAGTCAATATTTTAAATAGTGAATATATTATTTTTAAGGGAGATTAATCTAAATAGTAACAATAAAAGAATTACCTTTCACCCTAGCTGGAGAAGTTACCTCCTTATGGTAAATAGTAAAAACTGTAAAAAGTAAAAAGTAAAAATTAAATTACTATTATCACAAAACGTAATTAAAATTATTTACAAAATTAAAAATTAAAAAACTAAAAAAACTAAAAAAAATTAAAAACTAAAGAATCTAGAGAGAGAAACTCTCTCTTTAGATAGAATAGAAGAGAGAGAGTGGTACATTCAATTCTGAAATCTCGAGCTCAATTTATAGGCGCGGATAAGCTTCCAGCGTCGCGACGCCAAGGACTCTGGCGTCGTTACGCCAGCTTCTATCGACATGGCACGCTCTGGTTCGTCTGTTTGAAGATTCTGGATAAGCTGATAAGGTGACACGTGGCGCGGTGGTTGGGCTTCAATTATTGTGACACGTGGCGGCTTCTGATTGGTCGCTGAGATTCTTATCCGCCACGTGTCAGATAAGGATTAGATAATCAATTATTGATGCTGACGTGGCGATGACGTGGCGGTGACATGGCGACGACGTGGCAACACGTGGGAAAGAGACTGTCGGCACCGTAGAATTGCGCACGTGTCACTTCCTGATTGGCTGATGATGATGTGGCACGACACGTGGCAATTTTGACTTGTTGACTTGCTGACGTGGCTGATGACATGGAGACACGTAGGATAACACGTGGCGATGATGACTGTCGGCACCGTAGGATGCTGACACGTGGCACGGCGCATGTTAGCAGATCGGCTGTGATGGTGACACGTGGCACGGCGCATTTTAGCAAAGTCAAACTTTTCTCAGATTCTGATTTGTGGACCCGGCGCACGTTAGCACTGTTCGGTGCATTTTAGACGTCGCGACGCAGAAGGCTTGGCGTCGCGACGCACTTAAGACCAAAATATCCCTGTTGACGCATTTTTGTCCGTTTTTGCCCCAAATTGCCTCCAATGCTTTCCAAACTTTATTTATCTACAAAATAACACAAAACATATCAAAACGTTCACAAAACTCAAGAAACTATACAAAATATTAGGTCAAATGAGTGGGAATAAGTGATATAAATACCACTCATCACACCCCCAAACCTAACATTTTGCTAGTCCTCGAGCAAAACATAAAATAAAATAACATGAAAATAAAATTAACTAAGCCACTTTCGTAGGGATCACGATTGCATTTAGCATATGCAACAAGCCTTTAAACCCCTAGGTGTCCCTAGTGGATGAGTTGTAGTCTCGTGAGGGTTTACAGCAATGATACCCACAAACATTTTTACAAAAGTAAAAAGTTAGTTAAAGCTAATGCACACAAAAGCAAAAAGACAAGCGAAAAGAGAATAAAGATGTTAGTGACTAATCAGGTGAAACTTCTACTCCAAGTTACTAGTTGTTTTGTTTTATTTTAAATTACTGAATAAGTAAATTCTCCGATTATATTTACCATTCTCTATATACACAGCCAACAAAATATTAATCAACTCATTTTTTGCCCACAACAGTCATAAGTGCAGTTGATAAGAGAGTAATATTTTTGTCCTAAAGTTTTATCAGATTTCACACCTTTTTGTAGCAATGGAATAATTTTTCTCATTTTTCTGATTTTTTCTTTGATTTTTCTCTATTTTTTATTTATATACAATATCTTCCATCTATGTAGCGAGTGTTGGGTCGGTGACTCCCAAACCAGTTGGCTTTAGGGCACCAAGTGTTAAGACACCCCTACGGACTTAATTACTCAGACTTCCGATATATATATTTTTGCAGCATCTTCGATCCATGTAACGAGCTTTGGGCCAGTGACTCCCAAACCACTTGGTTTTAGGGCACTAGGTGTTAAAACACCCTTACAGACTTAATAACCCGGATCTTAGATACTTTATTTTTGTAAATCAGAAATTTTTTTTTTTTACTCCATTGCTTTTTGAGATGTTTCCTCCAATTAAACTAGAGCACTGAATATTACAAACTTTTCAATTTTAGCTCATGTCCGTATGTTACTATATATGTTGATAATATCTGTCAACTGAGCATATGAAGATT
The DNA here is from genome assembly GCA_019454045.1 of Zanthoxylum bungeanum. Lineage (NCBI taxonomy): Eukaryota > Viridiplantae > Streptophyta > Magnoliopsida > Sapindales > Rutaceae > Zanthoxylum > Zanthoxylum bungeanum. Next base: position 194,893 of record SKCR01023439.1, on the reverse strand, counting down.
CCTTTTAGTCCGTTTTAAGGAGAATTCACAAATTAAATAATTCAAAATGAAATAAACAAAAATTAACTTGTTTCGAAATAGGTTTGAGATACGTCTCAGGAGTGGAAACTCCTTACTCAGCTACCTCTTACCAATTTCACCTTTTTAGTCAAATTAAAAACACAAAAACACAAAATATTTTATAATTTTTGAAAAAATTTCAATTTTTTTTGTATTTTTCGAAAATTTTGGACTAAAAATAAAAACAACACACAAACTAAAAACAAGGTCATGATCAACTAATTCCCTCCCCCAAACCTAAATGAGACATTGTCCCCAATGTCTTAAACAGTAAAATGAGAGTTAAGAAGGTCGTACCTAGTTAGCTGAAATCTACAGGAAATTAAAGGTTAAGATCCAGATTTATCCGACGCCTCTTACCACGATCGTCCTCAGACCAATTTATCTTTGAAAGGATAGGGTCAACTCGTGGTTCATAGGCTATGAGTTAGCCTATTAGATCTGGAGCAGTTCTGGCAGTGAAGAGGAGTTCTTTCATAGGTTTTGACACGAACCCATTTCTCCAAGCATCATCAAGAAACACACAAAGAAAATCATAAAATCCATCAACGTTAAACAGTCCAAGCGGTTTCTGGTGTATGTTCAGGTTCGCCCAAGATAGTACTATAAAAATTTCCTCCAATGTACCCAAGCCACCTGGCAAAGCGATAAAAGCATCAGCACGGTTAATCATTTCTACCAGTCGTTCAGACATACCTGGCACGATCAGTTCCTCTCCGTTTGATGATCCAATAAGATTTGCCTCTGCCAAGGGTTTTGGGATGATTCCCAAAACGTGACTGCCTCCCTCCTGTACAGCCTTTGAAACGATCCCCATAAGTCCGAGATTACCTCCACCATATATTAAGTGCATATTCCTTGCAGCTAAGACTCGACCCAATTCCTGTGCTGCTTCTATGTATTGTGGTTTAGTTCCAACACTACTACCGCAAAACACACAGATGTTTTCAACTCGTCTTCTTGAAGTGGCTTCAATTTTTTATGTATTTCTTTCTCAACTCTGGATGTCTTCAAAAGTGCAATGACGGGCTGAATTTATAGTACCTGAAAAAAGGTGAGTAATAATAGCACTAATATCTTCCAAAGGACGATTGTTAGCTAAACAACAAAAGAAATCGTGAAAGGTCAAAAAGTCTGGATCCTGTCTACGAAAATAAAGATAATTACAACAGAAAAGCTAATCAAATCAATAATTAAGACAACGGAATTGTGTACGCAATACGCCACTCGCTTAATATAAATTCATTAGGATGTAGGGGTGTGCATTAATCGGTTTTAACCGATTAACCGAACCGTTCCGACCCATTTTTTTATCACGGTTCGGTTAATTTGGTTAAATCGGTTATTGCGGTTAAAGTTTTCAACTTTTTTGGTTATTCGGTTCGGTTATGGTTATGAGATTCGTATAACCGAACCGACCGATTAACCGAAATTAAACTATATATATATATATATATATATATATACACACTTTTCAGTTTTCAAAACCCTAAACCAAAACTAATTCTTCAAAAACCTAAATTCTCAGCCGCCACTTTCATTTCTATTTTGCACTTCTGAACTTCAAAAACCTAAATTCCAAATTTCCACAGACATCACACACCAACTTCAGCACTTCACCACTTCTGAACTTCAGCCGCCCGGTTCATTTCTATTTTGCAGTCTTCATCTTCTCGCCTTGTTCTGCACTTCTGCTGTAAGTTTCATCTTCTCGCCCTACTTTATATTTATATTTATTATTATTGATATAAATAAGTTGTTAATTGTTTGATTCTATCCTTCTATTAGTCTGGTTTCAATACTGCAATTTTGGGGAACTTAAATGATTCGTGTTCTAATTGCAGAATTGGGATATTTTATGATTCATGTTCTATGTTTTGGCTGAATCTACTTTTACTTTGGATGATTTCTGCAATTATTATTAGGCTTGACTGCTGAGCTTTTAATCTCTGTGTCTGGGTTTTTAATCTTGTTATCTTTATTGTGTTGTGTAACTTGTACTCTCAAATAAATTTATACTTTCTTTTTAATCAACATAGTCGAGTGTTATATATAATAAGTAATGGAATTTATTTACCAAATCTTTGATAATAGTAATGGAATCTTTGATAATAGTAATGGAATCTTTGAATCTCTGAAAATTTCCTTTTCTGTTTCAGATTTGAAGACCACTCTTGAAAATGAACCAAGGTGAAGCAAATGAGATTGGACAACCTGCAGATGAAGCAAATGATTTTCTGGATTTTCTTCTCAAAAATGCTTGATGAATTTATATTTGTGTTAAATTATCTTATGATGTGCTGTCTTTTTTTTTTATGGATATGAATTTATATTTGTGTAATTGTGTTAAATTATTTTATTGAAAGTTGATGAATTTATATTTATTGAATTGGTTAATAACCGAATTAACCATAACCGAACCGAAATATAATGGTTAATTGGTTAATGGTTATGTGTCAGAAATTGGTTAAATCGGTCACATTTTTATTTAACCAAAAATTTCGGTTACGGTTAAAAAATTAAGAATTAACCGACCGAACCGATCGATGCACACCCCTATTAGGATGTGTCTCAAGATTTCATTCCTTACTCAGTCATCGCTAATGAATTGTTTCTCATCTTTAATTGCCAAACACAATTCCTTCTGTCTTAAAATGCTTCGTTTGTGCCTTTCCCTACAAAAAAAAATTATACACAAAATTAAAAAGTTCACATAAAATAAATTACAACAAATTGCATGGGTTGCCTCCCTGCTAGCGCTAAATTTTTCGTCTTCAGCCAGACGTGAATGAAATCCATCTGTTAAGGAGGTTACAATGTCGTTTTGGATGTCCAATTAAAGACAATCCCGTGAGCGTTGCTTTTGAAGGGTCTTTTCCAACAGTAAAGTGGCAAAAAGAGTTTTGTCTTATTCAGTGCTCGTGCCACCTTTTTGCTCCTTGTTGTTCCAGTGATTCCTGCAAAGAAAGAAATAAAGTCAGGAGGTCTCATATGGTGTTTGACTTGGAATGGAAGTTTCATTCTGTCAAGCTTCTGGGTGATATCTTTGATTTGTACTCCCCAAAACAGCGATGTTTCTCCTGAATGCTCTGGATCTTTATTAAGGTCAGACATTTGCTCCTCCATTTGCTCTGCTTCTTGTTCCACCTTTTCTTCACAGATGTATTGTAAAATTTTTGTATTCAGCTCTTCATCTGTCATCTGTGAAATACATACTTCAAAATTGTCAACCTGAGGATGTAATGATGTTTCTGACATTAGGTCTTCATCCTCTGATATGACTGGAATGGTTGGTTCAGGTAGATCTTCATCAAACATCATGGTAAAGCATGCTCCAAGATCTTCATTTTGAGGATTGAAAGTTTGATCCTCCGTTGTTGGTGCTGTTGGTACAAATAGATCAGCTTCATCCTCGTCAGAATCTGAATAATAAAAGTCAAATTGAGACTTTGCCGATTCGGGTTCCTGAACTGATACCTCTGGTTGTTGATATTGCTCAGCCTCCTCCTCTGTTGACGTGTCATTGGGGAATTATTGGTACTCTAAGGCTTCATCAGTGTCATCCGAAACTGGTTCTTGAGGTATGTAGTTCTGGTTTTCTGTTAATTGTCTCATTTGATCTGTCATCCTCTGTATGGATTCTGATTGTCTCTGAATACTTTTGAGTTGATTCTGGAATGTTTCAAGCATTGTATCCATCTTTTCTTCTCGTTTCTTGAACACATTTTTGAGCATGTCAATCATCTGATCTTTTTCTGATTGTTCTGATTGTTGATGAAGATTATTGTAGGTGGGTGGTGGACAAGATGGAAAATGTGATGGTTCTTCGTACCATGAAGGATTTTGATAGCTCTGCCACCCTGGATGGTAGTTGTATTCACAATAATTTCTAGTGTGGTTACCATTACATGTGTCACATCTCCCCATTGCGTTCTGTTGAGCAAATGTGGTATTCCTTGGTTCTGGCATCCAGTGATAATCATTGGGCTGGACAACAGGCCTCAGAAAACCGGACTGTTGTTCCCAGATGTGGAGTGTATCTTCTTGTAAGGTTCGTAATCTCTCAATCTCCCAGTAGTGTTCCATTTTTCAACCACCTGAAAAAGAAAGAAATAAAAATTACAGATAAAAATAAAGAAAATTAGATACAAGTAAATTAGATAGCTTCAAAATTAACAACTCAAGAAATATAAGTCCCCGGAACGGCGCCAAAAACTTGAACGGCGTAAACACACACGTATAACGCAAGCGCACGTATCGTTCAAGTAGTATAAAAATATCGATCCCACGAGGACTTAATTCCTACTGTTGTTATTAATTATTGATACTATTTATTTACAAATATCTAATTAGATGGAGAAGAGAATGATTGTTTGATTAGTTGAAAGTGGTTTTGCAAAATAAATAAATAAATAAAAAGACAAAAGAAAATACTAAGGAAAATAACAAAAGACACAAAGATCTAGGGTTGTGAATCATTCTAAAATCTTTTAAAAGATGAAGTGGTTATTTTATGTTTGTGTAATAAATCAGTTTACTAACCTGGAACACTAAATTATGTGTAAGCCTCTGTCGATGGTCAAACACAAATACCCAGTTTAACCTAATTGAACCATATGTCTATGTCAACCAAATTATCTGGATTCATTAAGTTTAAGTTCCAATTATGGCTACCCCCGCCCGACAGGTATATTCCTATCCTGTAAGGAAATCTATTAAAGGGTTATATATCCTCAAGGAAGATCGTGGGCTATTAAGTCTAAGGCTGAAACCTAAAATCCCTATGTCTAGTTCATTTTAGATTTACCACATCAATCTTATTGGTGATCAGACAACAAGAAGCATTAAGCTTAAGACTTAATAAGTAAACCTTTAAATTACCCAAACTATAAAATAACCTCTTATAAACCGGTGATATTAGAATTCATCACAACTCCAGATAACTAACACATAACTAGGGTTAGTAAAAACTTAAATAAAATAAAAGACATAAAGTAAAAATACTGAAAAGTAAAAGACATAAAGTAAAACTGAAAAGTAAAATAAAATAAAATGCTAAGGTAAAAGGAATTACTTTTACTACTACTAATTTAGATATCTCCCATAAAATAATATATAGACTTGTGATTCTTTTTCCAACCAGCCATATAGGCGGTAACCTGATTAAGTCAAATTAAGTCCAACCAGCCATAAAGGCGGAACCAAAATTAAATTACCAACCGACCAATCTGGCGGTATCCTTTATTAGTCAGGTTTAAACCAGATTAAAATGAATTACCAACCGAGCAATCTGGCGGTATCCTTTTTAAGTCAATATTTTAAATAGTGAATATATTATTTTTAAGGGAGATTAATCTAAATAGTAACAGTAAAAGAATTACCTTTAACCCTAGTTAGAGAAGTTACCTCCTCATGGTAAATAGTAAAAACTGTAAGAAGTAAAAAGTAAAAATTAAATTATTATTATCACAAAACGTAATTAAAATTATTTACAAAACTAAAAATTAAAAAACTAAAAAAACTAAAAACTAAAAAATCTAGAGAGAGAAACTCTCTCTTTAGATAGAATAGAAGAGAGAGAGTGGTACAGTCAATTCTGAAATCTCGAGCTCAATTTATAGGCGCGGATAAGCTTCCAGCGTCGCGACGCCAAGGACTCTGGCGTCGCTACGCCAGCTTCTATCGACGTGGCACGCTCTGGTTCGTCTGTTTGAAGATTTTGGATAAGCTGATAAGGTGACACATGACGCGGTGGTTGGGCTTCAATTATTATGACACGTGGCGGCTTCTGATTGGTTGCTGAGATTCTTATCTGCCACATGTCAGATAAGGATTAGATACTCAATTATTGACGCTGACGTGGCGGTGATGTGGCGACGACGTGGCAACACGTGGGAAAGAGACTGTCGGCACCGTAGAATTGCGACACGTGTCACTTCCTGATTGGTTGATGATGATGTGGCACGACACGTGGCAATTTTGACTTGTTGACTTGCTGACGTGGCTGATGACATGGAGACACGTAGGATAACACGTGGCACATGTGGTGATGATGACTGTCGGCACCGTAGGATGCTGACACGTGGCACGGCGCATGTTAGCAGATCGGCTGTGATGGTGACACGTGGCACGGCGCATTTTAGCAAAGTCAAACTTTTCTCAGATTCTGATTTGTGGACCCGGCGCACGTTAGCACTGTTTGGCGCATTTTAGACATCGCGACTCGGAAGGCTTGGCGTCGCGATGCGCTTAAGACCAAAATATCCCTGTTGACGCATTTTTGTCCGTTTTTGCCCCAAATTGCCTCCAATGCTTTCCAAACTTTATTTATCTACAAAATAACACAAAACATATCAAAACGTTCACAAAACTCAAGAAACTATACAAAATATTAGGTCAAATGAGTGGGAATAAGTGATATAAATACCACTCATCATCTACCCAGACCATAAAGCCCAAGTAGGGGCCCATCTTGATCCCACACTACGTGAAGATTGATTGATTTCCTCAAAGAGCGACACGACTGTTTCACTTGGTCCCATGAAGATATGACAAGAGTATACCTAGAGATGATTACCCGCGAGCTACATGTGGATCCAGACTACCCACATGTCAAACAAAAGATAAGGAAGTTTCTCAAGAAAGAAACCGAGTCATCGACGAGGAAGTTTAAAAGTTGTTAGAGAATGGAGCCATTAGAGAGGTCCAATACTCGGAGTGGCTCGCTAATGTCATGGTAGTCCGGAAGAAGAATGGAAAATGGCGAGTCTGTATTGATTTCACAGACCTGAACAAGGCCTGCCCGAAAGATTCTTTCCCACTCTCTCATATCTATTCGATGGTTGATGCTACAGCTGGACATGAATTGCTGAGTTTCATGGACGCATATTCAGGCTACAATTAAATCCTCATGCACCCAAACGATCAGGAAAAAATGGATTTTGTCACAAATAGGGGAGTCTACTGTTATAAGGTAATGCCATTCGGGCTTAAGAGTGCTGGGGCCACCTATCAATGCCTTGTCAACAAAATGTTCTCCCACCAAGTTGGAAAAAATATGGAATTCTACATTGATGACATGTTGGTAAAATCATTGCAAGCCAGACAACACTTAGCAAACTTGGGGGAGGCATTCGACGTGATGAGGAAGTAAGGAATGAAACCAAACCCCACCAAGTGCGCCTTCAAAGTAGCCTCGGGGAAATTTCTTGGATACATAGTCACTCGATGCAGCATAGAAGCCAACCTGGAGCAGATAAAATACATCCCCGACATTCCTTCGCCAACAAACCCAAAAGATGTCATGTGACTTGCGGGAAGGATCGCCGGTCTAAACAGGTTCATCTCCAAGTCTACTAATAAGAGTTTCTTGTTTTTTTCCACCCTCATGAAGGCAAAGAATTTTGAATGGACCCCAGCTTGCGAAGAGGCCTTAAAAAGACTAAAAGAATACTTGACCACACCACCTCTCATATCCAAGCCTGTCGACAGTGAAAGGTTATTCCTCTACCTTGGAGTCTCGGGACAAGTGGTCAGTGTTGTACTAATTAGGGAAGAAGGAAAGTAGTAACTCCCAGTCTACTACATAAGTAAAGCTCTACTTGCTCTGAAGACACGATACGCTCAAATGGAAAAGCTGGTTCTTGCCCTAGTAACAGTGGCGTGGAGGCTACGTCCCTACATTCAGGGTCATCCAATCACCGTTTACAGCACTTACCCACTAAGGAGCATACTTCACAAGCCCGAACTCTCTGGCAGACTGACCAAATAGGCTATTGAACTTAGAGAATATGAAATCACGTATCAGCCGCGAACCGCCATCAAATCTCAAGCTCTTACAAATTTTGTGGCAGACTTCAGTCCCAGCCTACAAGCTGATGCTGAAAAGAAGGTGCATTGTATCCAGACTACTGATATATGGAAACTTGGAGTCGACGGATCATCCAGCAGACGTGGCTCCGGATTAGGAGTTATGATCACTACTCCTACAGGCGACATCATACAGCAAGTAATTAAATGCGGCTTCAAGACCACCAAGAATGAGGCCGAGTACGAAGCCTTGATAGCCGGATTAACACTGGTTAAGGAATTATGAGCGAAAAGGGTTGAGGCAACATCAGATTCTCAATTAGTTTTCAACCAACTCCAAGGATCTTACCAGCTCGCGGGTCCCAAATGGCAGCCTACTTATCGAAGGTAAAAGAAATCCAATCGACATTAGAGTCTTTTACAATCTCATAAATTTCGAGAATATAAAACACTCACGCGGATGCCTTGGCTACTCTCGAGTCTACCATACCAGGGGATAATATTCAGACCATACCGGTGATGTATCTACAATGGCCCGCCATTGCCAAAAAAGAAGCTGAAGTCATAGCTTCCATCGAACAAGTCGACTCGTGGATGTCTCCATTGATCAAATACTTGAAGGAAGGCACCATACCGGTAGATAAGGTGGACGCTCGAAAGATTCAACGACAAGCTGCACGGTTCACTCTCTATGACAGTCAACTTTTGAGAGGATCACTTTCCGGACCCTACCTCAAGTGTCTCGCTCCTGAAGAAGCGCGTTATGTGTTAGCCGAACTACACGAGGGGGAATTTGGAAATCACTAGGGAGGAAGAAGTCTTGCATGTCGAGCCCACACTACCGGGTACTATTGGCCAATAATGCGAGCTGATGCTATTGATTTTGCTCGTAAGGGTGAAAAATATCAAAGGTTCGCCCCAGTCTCCCATCTCCCACCAGAGAAACTCAATAATATTTTATCCACTTGGCCATTCATGAAGTTGGGAATGGAAATTGTTGGGAAACTTCCCATCACCTCGGGATAGCGAGTTTAGATGCTGGCATTGACATAATACTACTCTAAATGGATCGAAGCAGAAGCCTTCGCGAGTATAAGGGACAAGGAAGTACAAAACTTTGTATGGAAGAACATCATTTTTCGTTTCGGCCTACCCAATGAGATCGTTACTGACAATGGTTCCCAATTCGTCAATCATCGCTTCCAAGATTTTTGCAAAAGTTGGGGAATCAAACTGAGCTTCTGACCGGTGCGTAATCACATGCGTATAACGCAAGTGCATGTATCGTTCAAGTAGTATAAAAAGTATCGATCCCACGAGGACTTAATACAAAAGCTATTAATTTATTAAGCCAAATTTTTACAAGTATCTAATGGATTGGTTGTTTGTTTGGATGGTGACTTTAAATTTAAAACAAGTAAAAACAGTGCGAAAGTAGATTAAAGAAAATTCAATATTATTAAACTATCCAGGGTTGTGAATCTTTCCAATATCTTTTTAAAGATGAAGTGGTTATTTCATGTTTGTGTAATATATTGGTTTACTAACCTGGAACACGAAATTATGCAAAAGCCTCTATCGATGGTCAGATGCAAATACCCAGTGTAACCCAATTAATCATATGTCTATGTCAACCAAGTTACCTGAATTCATTAAGATTAAGTTCCAATTATGGCTACCCCCGTCCGACAGGTATATGTCTATCCTGTAAGGAAATCTATTAAAGGGTTATCTATCCTCAAGGAAGATCGTGGGCTATTAAGTCTAAGGCTGAAACCTAAAATTCCTTTATCAAGTTTAATTTAAGTTTACCTTATCAATCTTATTAATGGCCAGTTAACAAGAAGCATTAAGCATAAGACTTAATAAATAAACCTTTATATTACCCAAACTATAAAATAACTTCTTATAAACCGGTGATATTGGAATTCATCACAACCCCAGATAACGGACTTAGTTACAACACATATCTAAGGCTAATAAAAGCTTAAATAAAGTAAATGACATAAATTAAATGCTGGAAAGTAAATGCTGAAAATTAAATGAAGTAAATGCTGGAAATTAAAAAGGGAAAAGTTTAATAAAAGAAAATGCTGGGATTAGAGGATCCACTTTTGTTACTTCTATTTTATATATCTCCCTTACTATAATATATTAACTTTGCGTGATAATTTCCAACCGACCAAATAGGCGGTATCCTGATTAAGTAAATTTAATAATTAATTTCAACCGACCATACAAGCGGTATCCAGTTTAGTCAGGTTAAAACCAATTTCATTAAGTCCAACCGACCATAAGGCGGTATCCTCATTAAGTCAGGTTTTAAATAGTTATTATATTATAATTATGGGAGATTAATATAAATATTAGTAATAAAAGCTTAACCTTTCACCCCAGCAAGGGGGAGTTACCTCCTCATTTCTGAAAAGTAAATAACAAAAAGTAAATTGCGTAAAGTAAATAAAATTAAATGCTGAAAAGTAAAGACTGAAAAGTAAATAAAAGAAAGTGCAAATGTGAAAATTAAATACTGAAAGCTGTAAATAAACAAACAATATACAATCTTCAGAGTATTCTTAAGGAATCAATTAGAAGAAAGTATGAATTACAAATGAAATTTCGGCCTCTATTTATAGAAAAAATTTGGCTTCACGCGTCGCGACGCGCCGTTGATGAAGGACATGTTGCGTGAAACACCCGGAGATGGTGACACGTGTACGCGGCTGAATGATTATCTCAATAATTGGCTCGGCGTCGCAACGCGTAAGGCTTCTTGGGTCGTGACGCTGACGTCATCATGACGTAGGCAATAACGTGTTCTATCGGCAGCATGTGATGGTGACACGTGTCCCGGTGTATTTTAGCGGATTTCCTGTGATGTTGACACATGGCAGGCGCATGTTATCATATTCGGTGCAGGTTAGCAGATGTTTGACATGTGGCAGACACACGTTATTAGATTTGGCGCATGTTAGCAGACGACGTATTTTAGCACGGCGCATTTTAGCAAAACGACGCATTTTAGCAGAAAGTTTATATTTTTTCCCTTTTTTGTCCGTTTTCCACTATTTTGGCCTCGAATTGCCTCCAGAGAGTCCTGTTATTTATTTATCTATAAAATAACATAAAACATATCAAAATATTCGCAAAACTCAAGAAACTATGCAAAATATTAAGTTAAATGAGTGGGAAATAGTAATCTATTTACCACTCATCACACCCTCAAACTTAACATTTTGCTAGTCCTCGAGCAAAACAACAAGATAAAATAACATAAATATCTTTAAAATAAAATTAAACTAAGCAATTTTCATATGTACACAGTTGCATTTAGCGTATGCAACAAGACTTTAAACCCCTAGGTGTCCCTAGTGGACGAGTTGTAGTCTCGTAAGAGCTTATAGCGACGATACCCACAAACATCATTATAAAACTAATGAACATAAAAGTAAAAGGAAAATAAAACTAATGCATACAAAAGCAAAAAGACAATAGAAAAGAGAATAAACAAGTTAGTGACTAAACATGTGAAACTTCTTATCCAAGAAAATAGTTGTTTTCTTTCTTTCTAAATTACCGAATAAGTAAATTCTCCGATTATTTTTACCATTCTCCATACACACAGCTAATAAGATATTAATCAACTCATTGTTCCCACAATATTCATAAGTGTAGTTGAAAAGAGAGTAATATTTTTGTCCTAGAGTTATATCAGAATTCACACCTTTTTTAGCAATGGAATATTTTTCTCATTTTTCTGATTTTTTTTATTTATATACAATTTCATTCATCCATGTAACGAGCTTTGGGCCAGTGACTCCCAAATCAGTTGGCTTTAGGGCACTAGGTGTTAAGACACCCTTACAGACTTAATTACTCGGATTTCAGACATATATATTTTTTGTAGCATCTTCGATCCATGTAGCGAGCTTTGGGCCAGTGACTCTCAAACTAGTTGGATTTAGGGCACTAGGTGTTAAAACACCCCTACGGACTTCATAACTCGGATCTCAGACATTTTTTTTTATTCCATCACTTTTTTTAGATGCTTCCTCCAATTAAACTATAGCACTGAATATTACAAACTTTTTTCAATTACAACTCATGTATGTATGTTACCATGCATGTTGATAATACCTGTCAACTGAACATATGAAGATTCATTTTAGTCAGTATTATGGAGAATTCATAAATTAAATAATTCAAAAGGAAATAAATAAAAATTAATTTGTTACGAAATAGGTTGAGATACGTCTCAGGAGTGGAAAATCCTTACACAGTTATCTCACACCAATTTCACCTGATTAATCAAATTAAAAACGCAAAAACACAAAATATTTTTTTTATCAAATTTTTTAATTTTTTTTTGAATTTTTTCGAAAATTTTTGACTAAAAATCAAATAAGAACAACAAAAATAAAAATAAGATATTAATCAATTATTCCCCTCCCCAAACCTAAATGAGACATTGTCCTAAATGTCTTAAGAAGTAGAAGAAGAAGAGTTTAGAAAATAGTACATTGTTAGCTGAAATTCTACATCTAAATGAAGAATTAAAGGTTAAGATCCAGATTTATCCGACGCTTCTTACCACGATCATTATCAGACCAATTAATCTTGGAAAGGATAGGGTCAATTTGTGGTTCAAATGTTAAGATTTGGTCAATTAAATCTTGGGCAGTTCTGGCAGTAAAGAGGAGTTCTTTTACAGGTTTTGACACGAACCCATTTCTCCGGGCATCATCAAGAAACACAAAAAGAAAATCATAAAATCCATCAGTTCATAAACAGTCCAATAGGTTTCTGGTGTATGTTCAAGTTTGCCCAAGATAGTACTGTAAAAATTCCTCCATCGTGCCTAAGCCACCTGGTAAAGCAATAAAAGAATCAGCACGTTTAATCAATTCTACCAGTCGTTCAGACATACCTGGCACAATTAGTTCCTCTCCATTTGATAGTCCAATAAGATTTGTCTCCGCCAAAGGTTTTGGGATGATTCCCAAGACTTGACTACCTCATTCCTGTACAGCCCGTGAAACGATCCCCATTAGTCCAAGATTGCACCACCATATACTAAGTGCATATTCCTTTCAGCTATGACTCGACCCAATTCCTGTGATGCCGTTACAAATTCTGGTTTAGAACCAACACTAATACCGCAAAACACACAGATGTTTACAACTCGTCTTCTTGAAGTAGCTTCCATTTTTATTTATCAACTTTGGATGTCTTTAAGAGTGCAATGATGAGTTGAATTTATAACACCTGAAAGATGGTGAGTAATAATAGCACTAGTACCTGTCAGATGACAATTATTAGTTAAACAGTGAAATATATCGTGAAAGTCAAAATGTATGGATCCTGTCGGAGAAAATAGAAGAAAATAACAAAACAAATCACAATTATTAGTTAAAGAGAAAAAGAAAATAATATTTACAGAAAGTAACGGCTTGAATGACATCTATGCGTCAGGGACAAGCTTCCCATCCAATTTTCTTATAAATTGGCAAACAGGGTCTTTTAAAGTCAGATTCCCAAGACTGTATTGTTGTCTTTCTTTTCGGAATTGTATATAACATGTGAATTGCGTGATCCATATATCCACTGGAATGCGTCTCAAGAGTCTTATATATGTCATCTAAAGACTCCTTACTCAAGCCATCCCTAATGAATTTAATTTTATCTTCACGGTTATCAGACATCATTCCTAAAGAACGACAACGAGTATTACATGTCATAAGAGCACATTTATAGCAAACACCCATTCTTTTAGCTCTTCTCTTTTTAGCATAGGTATTTCTTCCTAAACCAGACAGATATGAAATAAAATAGTCAGTGGACTCACCTGCCAATCGGACTCGTGCTTCAATAATCCAACGAATGTCATTAGGAATACCTTTGATCATCAGTAGTCTCATTCGTTCCAAGCGAGCTTTGTAGACTTTCATCAGAGAGTTTTGAGGGAGAGAAGGAAATTGTTTGTGAAGATTTGCGAGAACGTCTTCCATCCTGAAATGTGACTTTACCTGTAAAAATTAAACACACCAAATTTGAATATATACACAAATTACATGGGTTGCCTCCCTGCTAGCGCTAAGTTTAAAGTCGTCAGCTAGACATGACTGCCCGAACATTAGGCTGGATCTGAAAGTGTGACACTTTCTTTTTGTCGCTCGAATGATTCTCCCCAGTAGTGCTTGACACGCTTACTGTTAACTTTGAATGTTTCATTGGTGTTGGGATCAAGTAACTCAACAGCTCCATATGGTAAAACCTGAGTAATCACAAATGGACCTGACCACCTTGATTTCAACTTTCCAGGGAAAAGTTTCAACCTTGAATTGTATAACAACACATGTTGCCTTGGTTCCAGTTGTTTACGTAATATTTTTCGATCATGCCATTTCTTGGTCTTTTCTTTGTATAATATGGCATTCTCATAAGCCTGTAGGCGAAATTCCTCCAATTCGTTAAGTTGGTGGAGTCGTTTCTCTCATGCTGCTTGTGGATCAAGATTGAACTTCCTCAGTGCCCAGTACGCCTTGTGTTCAAGCTCCACTAGTAGATGGCACGCTTTTCCAAACACCATTCGATATTGGGACATACCAATAGGTGTCTTGTAAGCTGTCTGGTAGGCCCATAATATGTCATCTAATTTTATAGACCAGTCCCTCCTTGTTGATCCAACGGTTCTTTCCAAGATTCTTTTGATCTCATTGTTTGAATGTTCAACCTGTCCATTTGACTGTGGATGGTAGGCAGTGGCAACTTTATGAGTAACTCCGTATTTGGATAGGAGTGCATCGAAGTATCTGTTGTAGAAATATGTGCCACCATCGCTGATAATTGCTCGAGGTGTTCTGAAGCGAGTGAAAATATTCTTTTTAAGGAAATTTTCACCACTTTTGAATCATTTGATGGCAGTGCAATTGCTTCAACCCATTTGGAGACGTAGTCTACTGTAACTAGTATGTACAGGTTTCCGAATGATGGAACAAAGGGTCTCATAAAATCAATCCCTCATACATAAAATATCTCCACTTCCAGAATATTTTGCAAAGGCCCTTCATTTCTCCTTGAAATATTTCCCGTTCTCTAGCACCTGTCACATTGAAGAGCAAATAAGTAAGCATCTTTAAAAAGAGTGGGCCAAAATAAACCTGATTGTAGGACTTTGGCTGCAGTTTTATTCCCGTTGAATTGTCCGCCGTATAGTGATGAATGAGAATGCTGCAGGACACTATTGACCTCCTCATGTGGAACACAACGTCTCAGTAATTGATTAGCACATTGTTTGAATAGGTACGGCTCATCCTAGACATAGTGTTTGACTTCTTTGAAGAACTTCTTTCATTGCTGATGAGTCCATTCCAACGGCCATTTTCCCAAAATTATGTAGTTGACATAGTCAGCATACCAAGGGACATCATGTTGTTTCATGGCAAATAATTGTTCATCTCGAAAAATTTCTTTGATTGTAAGTTCATTGCCAGCTGTTTCTCCATTCTCGAGCCTTGATAAGTGATCTGCCACTTGGTTTTCTGTCCCTTTCTTGTCTCTTATCTCCACGTCAAATTCTTGTAATATAAGTATCCAACAGATCAATATGGGTTTGGCATCTTTCTTCGCGATCAGGTTTTTGATTACTGAATGATCTGTGTAGACCACCACTTTGGGACCCAGCAGGTATGAGCGAAATTTATCAAAAGCAAACACAACTGCAAGAAACTCATTTTCAGTGGTTGTGTAGTTGAGTTGAGCTTCATTCAGAGTTCTGCTAGAGTAGTAAACGGTGTGGAAAATTTTTTCTTTGCTTTGTCCCAAAACTGCACCTACAGTAAAATCACTAGCATCGCACATCACTTCAAATGGAAGGTTCATATCTGGTGTTACAATGATGGGGGCAGAGACCAGCTTATGCTTCAAGATCTCAAAAGCTTCATGGCATTCTTTGGTGAAGTTCAAAGGTACATCTTTCTCCAGAAGATTGCACAGAGGTTTAGCAATCTTTGAGAAGTCTTTGATAAATCTCCTGTAAAAGCCAGCATGTCCGAGAAAACTCCGAATCCCTTTGACAGTTGTTGGTGGATGTAGTTTTTCAATTGTTTCAATCTTTGCTTTGTCTACCTCGATTCCCTTTTGTGAGATCCGATGTCCCAGCACAATACCTTCATGCACCATGAAGTGGCATTTCTCCCAGTTGAGTACCAGATTGGTATCTTCACACCGTTGTTACACCTTTTTCCAGATTTTGCAAGCAGTGGTCGAACGAGTCTCCAAACACAGAGAAATCATCCATGAAGACCTACATACTTTGTTCCAGCATGTCTGAGAAGATGGCCATCATGCAACGTTGAAATGTGGCAGGAGCATTATATAGTCCAAATGGCATCCTGCGGAAAGCAAAAGTATCATACGGACATGTAAAAGTGATTTTCTCCTGATCTTCTAGGGCGATGGAAATCTGATTGTACCCCGAGTATCCATCCAGAAAACAATAGAATTCATGTCCCGCTAGTCTGTCTAGCATTTGGTCAATGAATGGCAGCAGAAAATGATCTTTCCTTGTTGTTTTGTTCAGCTTCCGGTAGTCCAAGCATACTCTCCATCCAGTCACCATTCTTGTTGGAATCAGCTCGTTCTTTTCATTTGTGACTACAGTTATTCCTCTTTTCTTTGGCACACACTGCATAGGACTCACCCAAGTGCTGTCAGAGATGGGGTAGATGATTCCGGCATCCAACCATTTGATAATTTCTTTCTTCACGACTTCCTTCATGATTGGATTTAGTCTCTGTTGATGCTCCACTATAGGTTTGTACTCGTCATTCATCAGAATTTTGTGCATGCAAAATGATGGACTAATGCCTCGAATGTCTGCTATAGTCTAGCCAATGGCTTTCTTGTGTTCTCGTAAACTTTTCTTCCTGCTCCAATATTAGCGAAGAAGAAATAATCACAGGTAATTCAGAAGAGTTTCCCAAGAATGCATACCTAAGATGGCTCGGTAGTAACTTTAGCTCCAGTTGTGGTGGTTCTTCAATTGAGGGCTTGATTCGTTCATTTTTCGGTAGTTCCAGACTTTCCACCTGTGGTGTCGATTTGAAGCGAAAAGGCTTGTCAAGATAGTTGATACATTCCAGAATTTCAGCATCTAGCTCGCTGTCAGTCATGTTGGTGATGCAAGCTTCAAGTTTATCCGTGGGAAGTGGTATTGCATCAGTATCCTGGATGATACTATCTACAACATCAATTTTGAAACATTCATCTTCCTTTTCATCACTCGAGAATTTCATAGCTTTGAAAACATTGAAGGTAACTTCTTGGTCTTGCACTTCCATGGTTAATTCTCCTTTTTGTACATCAATAACAGTTCGACCTGTAGCCAAAAATGGTCTTCCAAGGATGATAAGTACATCTTTGTCTTCTTCCATGTCAAGGATAATGAAATCTGCTGGGAGAATGAGTTTGTCGACTTTGACCAGTACATCTTCAACTACGCCTCTAGGAAATATGAGTGTTCGATTAGCAAGTTGCAGAGAGACTGAGGTGGGCATTGCTTCTCCAATTTCCAGTTTCCTGTAAATCGAAAAAGGCATCAAATTAACACTTACACCTAAATCACATAAATTTTTACCGATGTAATGTTCTTCAATGGTGCATGTGATAGTGAAACTGCCAGGATCTTTCAACTTTGGGGGAATTTTCCTCTGAATGATGGCGCTGCATTCTTCTGTCAATACTATTGTCTCGTAATCTCTCAATCTCCACTTTCGTGAAAGAATGTCTTTCATGAATTTGACATAGCTTTGCATTTCTTCCAATGTTTCTGCAAATGGGATGTTGATATGCAGCTTTTTGAACACCTCCAAGAATCGAGCAAACTGCTTGTCCATTTTATTTTTCTGGAGACGCTGTGGAAAAGGTGGAGGTATAGTGATTCTTTCTTGATCTTTTTCTTTTGCTTCTTTTTCCTCCATCTGTGGAACTTCTTCAATGGATGCCTTGATTCCAACATCTTTGTTGATTTCAGTACCGCTTTTCAGGGTAATGGCTTGACATTGATCCTTCCATAAGTTCCTTGGATTTGGTTCTGTGTTGCTAGGAAGGTTACCTGGCGGTTTGTAACTCTAAGCATTGGCCAGTTGTCCAATTTGATTCTCCAGTGCTTTAATAGAAGCTGATTGGCTCTGAAACATAGCATTATATTTTTTTTTTAACTGAGCTAGCATTTCCGCTATCCCTGGTTCTTTATCATGCTTCTGGCCTTTGTTTTGCTATTGGAATCCAAGTGGTGTATAGTTCTTTTGCCCTGAATTGTTGCTCCATGTGAAATTGGGATGATTCCTCCACCCTGGGTTGTAGGTGTTGGAATATGGATTGTTCCCCGGTCTGTTGAAATTGCTAACATAATTCACCATCTCTTCTTGTTGGTTTGGATCTGGTACTCCTCCATATAGTGAACTTGTGGATCCAATATTGCCTTGCATGCTGAGAGTCTCCATGAATTTGCATATTTGATCCAGCTTGGCATTCACTGCTGTGTTGGCTCCAACTTCATAAATTCCAGAAATTCTTTGGATCATACTTCTTTCTATTGGCCACAATGAATTTTTGTTGGTCATTTCTTCAATTAGGTCTCAGGCTTGATCTTCTCCTTTTTCCATTAAATCTCCTCCAGCAGCAGCATCAATTGTGGTTCTCATCAGTCTAGAAAGTCCATTATAGAATGTTTGGACTTGTAGCCACTTTGCAATCTCATGATGAGGATATTTTATGAGCAAATCCTTATACCTTTCCCAAGCTTCGCAGAGGGATTCTGAGTCATGTTGAACAAAGGATGTGATTTCATTCCTCAGCTTTGAAGTTCTGGCTGGTGGAAAATACTTTGCAGGGAATTTGGTGGCAAGAGTGTTCCAAGTTGTGATGGAACTTGCTGGTAGTGAATGTAGCCAGGCTTTAGCTCTGTCTTTCAAGGAATATAGAAAAACACGCAATCTCATTGCTTCTTCAGCTGCTCGGTTGTAGTTGAAAGTGCCGCAAACTTCCAGGAAGTTGCTGATGTGGGCATTAGGATCTTCAGTTGCATTCCCTCCAAACTAAACTAACTGCTGAATCATCTGAATGCATGTTTTGATGTCACATGAATTTACTGGTAAGGGAGGAAGTACAATACAGGAAATGAAGCCGTCAACCACCAGAATGGTTCTGTCTCGAATGGGAATTGGTGGTGTAAATTGCATCGTTAATACTTGTGACAATCAGTACGCTTTGGTTTTGGTCGTCCGGGGCTTTAACAGGTTCTGTGTATGCCTCTTCTGGGTATACTGAGAATCGTAGTGTATTGGGTGTGATGTCAAGATGTAAGTATCACTTCATTCATATGGAGATGATGATCACGTAGGGATACAGAACTAGTACTCTTAAATGCTGCAGCAATCGGGATAATATGACTAAGTAATGATTATTCGATTACGGAGACTAGTTGCTAGTGATCCGATATATGTTTCGTATGAGGCAGACACAATTCCAGCCCCATGCCTAGCATGTGACATCCGATACTGGATCGTTATACGCAATACTTCGTATACTACGCCTGATAAAGATTATATATTCTTCGTTGAATATTTCTGGAGAATTGGGTAGGCACAGTGTTTTGTTAGAAGTCAACCATGTCTTGTAAATCGGTAAGAAAGTGGTACCAGGTACGCATGTATTCGGATAGTTCGATGACCGTATTTACTGCCAACATATCCAGGGATCTCTTGGGTCGCTTCCTAAAGATTCATCGATGACATTTGACTCAAACAATATTAATCTGGGATTAATTATGAGAGAGAAAATTAATCTGGGATTAATTACGGTAAGAATTTTATCTGGGATTAAATTCGTCAAGAAGAGAGAACACGATTAATTTGGAATTAATCGGAAAAATAAATTTAATAGTTAAATTGGATTTTACTATTTAATTTATTTATTAGGCTAAAATAATATATCGGATATATTAACTGAAATTGGATTTCAATACGGGATTAAAATTGGATTTTAATTCAGGCGAACAAATTAATTTGGAATTAATTCGTAAGCGACTTCCATAATAATATTACTGGGTATTATTATTTAATTAAATTAGATTTAATTACGTAGCGACGGAAATTCATTTAATCGGATTAAACGATCCGGGCCCAAATTGTGTTGTGTAAGCCAACTTGAATTTAGAATTCATAAATGGGTGGGACCCACAACTTACATCACAAGTCACTATTTGTGATGGAAGTAGTTAGCTTATTTAAAAGGTTACATTTACTTCACAACACATCACCTTTTGAAAAGTTGGGAACTATTCATCTTCTCATTCTCTCCTCCAAAAACTGTGAACCCCTCTCTTTTGTTCTTGAATTTTGTTGCAAAATTCATCAAGCTAGCACTTAAGGGAGTCAAAGGAAGGTCATAGGGAAACTCACCCTCGAGTTTAGAACTCAACTACAAAGCTTGGAGCTTCTACATCCTTCGAAATTCTTGAAATCCCAATCGATCAATGTATGTAATTTCGTAACTTATCTTTGATTTATTCACACACAAATCAATCTTAGAGATCTTTGGCATGTCTAGGACACTTACATTTTTTGTCAGGGGCAATTAGGTACCTTCTCGGTAAAAAACTTCTTTCCACAACGGAGTCAACCTCAGTCATTTTTCCTCCAAAACCACCATTCAATTCCTCTCAGGCGCAGGAATACTCAGTAGATAATTCGTATTCACTACAACTTCAGGCGTCACGTCGAAGCTACGATTCCACTTCAAACCTGCAAAAAAGTTAATTAAAGAATGTTAGAGATTTTACGAGCCTTCAAATAAAAAAATGGTGTAAGAATAACACTCACTCGTTATATCCCAACACTCATGGATTCGACCAGACCCAGTCGACCTAAATACACCCTCTCCTCTCACAAAAAAAATAGGCCTTTTGCCATCCCCCTCGATCTTTTGTGGTCAATCCTGAAATCAAATGTTCCCTCTTGTGTCGAAGGAACAGATGTTATCTCTCATTTTTGACTATGTGTTCCTTCATGTAATACGTGTAGAGAAGATCTTTTACTCCAAATCTAACCCCCAACTCAAACGTCAGAACTTCAACCGACATCAAGACCCTCCAAGTATTTGGAATTAGTTGGGAGGGGGCTATCCTATAGTGATCTAATACTTCCCATACAAGGCTAGGAATTGGGAACCTAAACCCATCTACAAATGGGCGTTCGTAAAACCCAATCCATGCAGTGATCCTATAATTGATTCGTTCTCTCGAAGAAGCTAATCTCACTTGAATCGACTCGGGATACCGATACTTTATCTTCATCTCCCTCATGGATCTTTCGGTTATTCTACTATGAGGATTCTTAGTTAATATATTGGTCGGCTCGCTGGTACTGGGTTCTCCACCCGATTACGCTGAGACTATGCGAAGAGGAAGGACATCCTTAGGGATACCGAATGTAGCCTCTATCGACACGAAAGTCAGCACATCCTCGTCACCCCCGCTTAATGCCTCCCTACCATACATCCTAAAAGGGGAAATGACCTGCAAGGGTGAGTCTACACACATTTCTATTGGTGTATCACTCGAGGCTGAACGACTCTCAAACGACATAATCATTCACTCTACAAACCACGAGGCAACCTAAAATTAATATCTCAGAAGATCAAACCCTAGTTTCACACAAACATGATCCTATAACTTCACCAAACTTCCTAAGGATCAATATGCCTAATCTAACCGAGAATAAGATGAATCTCTCTATGAACAGCTTAAAGATATAAATAACACAAAGGGAGATACGATGAGTACCTTAAATCATGGGGAGCCCCAACCCTTGCTACTCAAGAAGAAATTTGGAAATGTGACAAGTGAGCCTCTCTTCAAGTCTTCTTATAATCCTCTCCTTTTGGGCGCCTCATTTTCCCACCAAAAATGCCACGATATTAACGCTACATTAATTGTAATTTCGGAAATCGAGGAAAACAAGAATCACTTGAAGCCCAATAAGAACAATGTCGGCTAAGTACCCCTGCAATACTATCACGAAAAGCCCCATGTACAAACGACATACGAAGGTTCCATTACTTACCCCACACAACAAAACCATTCAAAGGTATAATATTAGAACCATAGGTTGACGCGTTGCCTCAACCCGAGGCAAGTCAAGACATGGATCTTCATCTGGTCCAAACGACATGTAGGCTCGAGTGGATGATCTCTTGGCCCTCATCAGGTCCAGTCAACGGGAGCATTCCCCAATTGGCTCATGATTGAGTCAAGTTCAAGCCTTGGACCTTCATTTGGTCCAGACGACGTGTAGGCTCGACTATGTTCCTATTCAGGACCAGTCGAGTGGATGATCTTCTGGCCCTCATCAGGTCCAGTCGATGGGAGCATTCCCCAATTGGCTCATGATTAAGTCAAGTTCAAGACCTGGACCTTCATCTGGTCTAGACTCGACTAGGTTCCTATTCAGGACTAGTCGAGTGGATGATCTCATGGCCCTCATCAAGTCCAGTCGACGGTAGCATTCCCCAATTGGCTCATGATTGAATCAATTTCAAGACCTGGACCTTCATCTGGTCCAAGTGACGTGTATGCTCGACTAGGTTCCTATTCAGGACCAGTCGAGTGGATGATCTTCTGGCACTCATCAGGTCTAGTCGACGGGAACCTTCCCCAATTGGCTCATGATTGAGTCAAGTTCAAGACCTGGACCTTCATCTGGTCTAGATGACGTGTAGGCTCGACTAGGTTCCTATTCAGGACCAGTCGAGTGGATGATCTCTTGGCCCTCATCAGGTTTAGTCGATGGGAGTATTCCCCAATTGGCTCATGATTGAGTCAAGTTCAAGACCTGGACCTTCATCTGGTCCAGACGACATGTAGGCTCGACTAGGTTCCTATATATGACCAGTCGAGTGGATGAGTTTCTAGCCTTCATTAGGTACAGTCGACGGGAACCTTCCCCAATTGGCTCATGATTGAGTCAAGTTCAAGACTTGGACCTTCATCTGGTCCAGACGACGTGTAGGCTTGACTAGGTTCCTATTCAGAACCAGTCGAGTGGATGATCTTCTAGCCTTCATCAGGTCCAGTAGACGGGAACCTTCCTCAATTGGCTCATGATTGAGTCAAGTTCAAGACCTGAACTTTCATCTGGTCCAGACAACATGTAGACTCGACTAGGGTCCTATTCGGGTCCAGTTGAGTGGATGATCTTCTGGCCTTCATCAGGTTCAGTCGACGGGAACTTCCTCAGTTGGCTCATGATTGAGTCAAGTTTAAGACCTAGACATTCATCTGGTCCAGACGACATGTAAGCTCGACTAGGTTCCTATTCAGGACCAGTCGAGTGGATGATCTCATGGCTTTCATCAGGTCCAATCGACGGGAACCTTCCTCAGTTGGCTCATGGTTGAGTCATGTACAAGACCTGGACCTTCATCTGGTCCAGACGACATGTAGGCTCGACTAGGTTTCTATTCAGGACCAGTCGAGTGGATGATCTCCTGGCCCTCATCAGGTCCAGTCAATGGGAGCATTCCCTAATTGGCCAATGTAGAGTCGAGTTTAAGACCTGACCCCCATCTGGTCCAGGCAACATCAAGACTCCGCTGGTCCTTTGATCAGTATGATGGAAACTACCATGACCTTGAATCAGGTTCAGTCGACTGGGTACATCCCCAATGGTTCATGTAGAGTCAAATCCATAACCTGGTATTCGTTTGGTTCAATCGATGGGCAGCATCAACGCTCAGGCACACCTACTTCCTATGATCTCGCCCTAGACGACACACACTTCAAGTACTCTCCAAGCCAGGGACTCCTTGACTTAGAGAGTATGAGACAATTACCTTCTCAGGCGCACGCACAAAGGGAGGCCCGACACTCATCACCCGTCAGTCTAAAGAACCCAAAACCCTCAGAGAAAGCCCATTTGTAAACCCATATTGGTCCAAGCTATTTCACAAGCCCATGCCCAAGAAAATATATGACCAAAATGACCTTTTAACTCATCAGTTGCCAACCCACGAAACGCTTGAACTCGTAACCCCCATTCATGGATCAACCGTTCCCAGCATCCAACGGGCAGACAATTAATGTATTAAATATGCACACCTCTCAAGTGCATATAAATAGAGGAGAGCATTACAACTCTGGGGGGACCACTTTCTCCAGAAACCTCTGAACCTCTGACCCACCGCCCCCACGGCAATCCACAGAGATCAAGGTAGTTTCTGACTTTGCATCTCTTCCTACTGCATTTATAGCTCTTTCCCATATAATTCACTGACTTGAGCGTTAGAATGTCTATGGCGCCCACCACATCGGTGGGAAAACTCTCCACGCTCACTATACCTCTTTTTTTGCAAGATCGCTAGTGCCCACCCTTCCTACGAAAATCTTGATTGTGGACCTCTGCCGAAAATCATCGTCTAAAACTGCTAGCATAATTTCCT
Organism: Zanthoxylum bungeanum; assembly: GCA_019454045.1. Taxonomy (NCBI): domain Eukaryota; kingdom Viridiplantae; phylum Streptophyta; class Magnoliopsida; order Sapindales; family Rutaceae; genus Zanthoxylum; species Zanthoxylum bungeanum. Next base: position 170,524 of record SKCR01023439.1, on the reverse strand, counting down.
GGGTAGAGCCGTGAAGCGTCTTAAAGAGAGCGACCTAATCCGCGACTCAACCAGTTTCGTTTTTATTTTCCTGGTGAACGGTAATATTATTATGATCTTAGCAATCTGTTTTCTACAATAATAATCAATCCTTTAATTTTGTAAACTGTAGTGAGAAATATGCATTGTAGTGCGTGAACAGAGATGCAGTTCGGGGCTGTTTCGGTGGTGCAGAAACTATCCAGCAATATCAAAATATTCTCACATCAATTAGGAATGTTTTGGACTAACGGAAGTGATTTCCAATGCATAAAAGCCTTCCAAAGTACGTTGAAATCACATAACTACAGGGCTGTGCAAAAATCATGTAGTTGCCGCAAATCCAAAGCAGAAAAAGAAAGAAGAAAAAAATTTATTGTCTGATCCTGAGGCCTATACATAAATTCTGCTGCGCGAGGAGCTTTCCCGTGAAGAGTTCGCGGAGGGAACTCGTTGATAGTGAGATTAAATTCCCACAACGTCATTCAAAGTTGGATCGTTTCGGTTTGAAAAAATAGATGGATCGTTTTACGCTCAAGCCAAACCGACGTCTTTGAATCATTTTGAATTTTAGATCGAAACCGATTTTTCCATCCCTAATTACGAGCGAAATAAGGACTAAAGAATTAATTTAAACTTGTTATGGAGACACTCCCAAAAAAAAATTAATAATAAGAAAATGCAAAGTTGGTTGAAGCATCAATCCAGCTGCTTGGAAATTGAATAAGTGGGAAAGGACGAACAAATAATGAAATGCAAAGTTGGTTGAAGCTCCGATTTATTTTTACCATTTCATTGTACACAAAAATTTATATAGGGACAATCCCTACAAAATCATATAATCAATGAATAATACGTATTTTAATTATTATTTTTTTCTATTTTAATTAATCATTCTCAATATAATTGAAATACATATCATTTATTAATTAGATAATCTTATAATGATAATCCTATATAAATTTTTCTCCCCATCCTACTCACCTAACAAGAATTAATGAAAAAAGAGTGCCACATGTAATAACATATAATTAAGCCACTATTATTAAAATCCAATTGGTCACTTTTTGACCCATAAATAATAAATTTTCATGAGACCAATCACTAAGAATTAAACAAGATGAAGCTTGGACAATAAAAAGCATTTAAATTGTGTTGGATAAGATTTTGTGGAACAAAGTTTATCCCAAGATAATATTATAAATATCGATTTGAGATTTGGATTTCACATGTCGGCTGAGTCTCGAGTCCTTTTTTGACCAAATTAGCATTTCAATTTCTTCTTGTCACCATCAATATTTCTTTTCTGGTTTCCAAATCCATTTTTGCTATCAATTTTATGTCACACAATTTTGTTCACCCTTAGCACCATCGAATCAAGTCACATCAAAAAATATCTCACTCTTTGATCATTGGAATCCAAATAAATACAATGGTTTATTTTGAGATAATATTATTGAATTTTTTCATATATGACGCGGATCCAGATATATATAACATTTAACTCACGTGGATGTAATTATAATAGAATCGGTATTTTATTATGAGTAATGATATACTTACTCACATTCTTACTCATATTTATCACAACTCTCACTATAGCTACAATGAGCTACAATAATTCATTGTAGCTACAGTGAGAGAGTTGGGATAAGTGTGAGTAAGAGTGTGAATAAGTTTATCATTTTTGTTTTATTATTAGACTTTTCACGGTTTCAAAGATAAAAGCAATTGAGATTTTTTGATAAAATTTTACTTCTCATGTTAATTTATTTCTCTTCTATTAATAATTATTTATCTATTAAAATAAAATAACCACACAGATAACCCAATATTTATTTAAAATGATATAAACATATTTTTATACTTATTTATTCATATTCCAATTTATCACCTAAAGTAAACAAATAGACGTTTAAATTAAGATAAAATTAGATAAGCTTTAGAGTCGGTGTGTTGTCACTTATCGTACCTAGGAGCGTGGGTGGTGGTGTAGAGTTCAGGATTTCACCTTGAGGTTCTGGGTTCGAATCCAAGGAGTGCGTTTCTTATAAGAGCCTGGGATAGCTGGAGATTTTACATGTTCCGCTTAAGCCCGTAAGGGATGGTTTGACGGTGGGATTTCCAACGATTTAAAAAAAAAAAAAAAAAAAAAAAAGGTGTCGTCACTTCTCACAAGTAATTGTAGCATGTTAGTGGAATTGTGGAGTATAATAATAAGATATCGATGAAATTAATAAATTTATTAAATAAAAATTATATATAATTTTATAAAAATTTTATTATAACATGAAAACATATTAGACTATCCTATCAAAATAAAAAAAAATACTATTAAATTATCTAAAATTAACATAATTTCTACAATTATTTTTTATTATTAAATTATAAAGATAGTAAGAAACCTATTAATTTAATTAATAAATTTTTATTTTTATTTATTTTTATTTAATTATAAACTTAAAATAAAGAAACCTAGTATAATAAGAAAATATATTATAATCTCTCATTAAAATAAAATAAAAAACATATGTGACACTTAATCTCTACAATTAACATCTACAATTAATTTTTTATTATTAAATTATAAAATAAAAAATATATTTACAATTAATTTTATATTAAATAAAAATTCTATTACAATAAAAATACATATTATAATTTTATAAGAAATGTATTATAATAGGAAAACATATTATATTATCCTATTATAATTAAAAATACACTATTAAGTTATAAAATTAAATTAATAAATTTATTAAATAAGAATCTTATTAAAATAAAGAAACCAATTATAATAACAAAACATATTATAATCTCTCATTAAAAAAAAACATATGTGGAACTTAATCTCTGCAATTAACATCTACAATTAATTTCTTTATTAAATTATAAAATTAAAATATCTTTACAATTAATTTTCTATTAAATAAAAATATATATTACAATAAAAATACATATTATAATTTTATAATAAATATATTATAATATGAAAACGTATTATATTGTCCTATTACAATTAAAAAACACTATTAAGTTATAAAATTAAATTAATAAATCTATTAAATAAGAATCATATTATAACAAGAAAACATATTATATTATCCAATTAATTTTTTAATAATATCACAAATAATTCGGCATATATATATATATCATATCATATCATATCATATCACGTGACAACTAATCTTTACAATTAATTTTTTTATTACCTATTATAATAAGAAGATATAGTATAATCTTCTATTAAAATAAAAATGGCACTTAATCTCTACAATTAATGTTTTTATTATTAAATTATAAAATAAAAATAAAAAACTATTACAATATAAAAACTATTACAATATAAAACCTATTACAATATAAAACCTATTACAATACAAATGTCATTTTCTCAAAACTGGGTATTTTTTCGAACATCATATATTTTTTCGGTGGATAGATGATAATTTCTCAAATAATAAACATAAATAGTAGCCGCCAAATAAACCTAGTCAATTTTTCGGATTCCGGGTCTATTATTATTTGTTATTTTATTTTGAATTTTTTTTATAATTTTTTTATTTTATGAATTTTTTATTATTTAATGTGCTTCAAGATGCAGACTCTGATTATCAGCTCTTACACAATGAATTAGAAATGTTATTTGAGAACTGAGAGATAAATGAATGAAGCATAAATATTACATATAACTAAATCAATTGTCTCATTTAAATTATAAAACCGATAAAATCTGAAATATTTACAAGATCAATACCTAAAATATATGCTCAACCAGCTGCACAAAGTGCAGACTCTTTGCTAGTATAATTTAATATTCAAACAAATCACACATTTAGTGGGTGAAAATTAAGAATAATCAAGTATAAATAGTGACGGGTACTGACTAATTGAGTTTGTAATAAACGGTCAACAATTTAATTATCACTACCTTATAGAGAATCTAGACGAAAAGTGACCATATACATATGCATATGCTTTACGAATCTACCTAAACGAACATGGGATGATCATTATCCTTTTTATTTCTTATTTCAACAACATTTCAATAGCAAAGTACAATAATTATTATAATTATAACGTGTCATGAGAATATAGGTCAAATAAAAAATCCCATTGACCATTGATTGTAGGCCAAAGCCTTTGGATTAGACAATTCTTATCACCATCTCCTATACAGAGAAATTAGGAACCTCCAAAATGTTTTAGATCACTCGTTTTCGTGGAAAATTTCGGCATAATTTGTCAGATCTTTTAATATATTCATGCACTTACTTGCATCAATATTGGGTCCAGCCACGTTGTTTTTGTAGATTATATGCCCTAAATCTAATAGGGATAAATATGTAATTATATTTATTTATAAAATTGATAATTTATTTTTAAGTATTATTTTTAAATATTTTGACTATTTGTAATATAAAGTCCTTAGAATGACGATTAAATAAATTAAATTAAGTTTAATTTATGAGATTATGTCATTCTTAAACATTTCCGATCGTAAGATTTTCAACATTAAGACATTGATAAATCCAGTTTAGATTGACATATGTTATGTCTACTTCATTGACGAAAGAATGTAGCTGATCTCATAAGTTATTAGTGAAAGTGTCCACTTAGTCTAACATATGGATGCTTGTTGGAGAACAAGTATATCGAACTGACCCGTTGAGAACCCATATGGAGTGTTTTCCTCATGTCTATGGGTCTTTCCTTAGTTACGATAATATGACCGATCCTTAGACTTGAGGTATCCACAGTACCTTGTATGTGGATCATATATGCTTTGACATTACACCTCCTTAGTCCATAATGAGATTGCGCATAGGGTCATGATTGGGCAATATGAAAAGCATATGAAGGTTGTGAGGGATCAATAAAGGATTTGCCGCTCTAGATAATATTGAGTCGATATCCCAAGAGGCGCAATTTGACATCAGTGATAATATAAGTGCATGACCATGGCGAGTTTTGAAAGGAGTTTCAGAAACCTTCTATATATATATATATATATATATATATAATCAGCTTAAGTCAAAGCTCTAATAGTCATGATTTAATGGAGTACATTTTTCATACTCTAGAATTATTGATGGGATATGTATGAGGTGAAATGGTGGAATCATACGGTACTCGTGTACAGAATATGTTTTACTAAAGTTAGTATTCTTTCCTAATTGGAGGTCATGATGCATTGTTAGATGTTGCTCTTAATCTATGTAAATTAATTTCTTAATTAAGGATTAATTGAGGATAAATTAATTAGATTAATTTATCTAAACTTTTGAAGTCTATAACTATTTCCATTGCCAACATAAGAAAAAACCTAATGGATCACACACTTTAAAGTATTGAGGAATTAATGATAAATTATGTAGAATTAAGTTTTAGGACTTAAATATAAGTTCTTAAATTTTTGAGGTAAATTCGTAATTTCTGAAATTATGGATAAAAATGAAATTCTAGAAATTTTGGGCTAAAATACAAATATGAAAATTAGGGTCTGTTTCATAATTTCCAAAAGTGTATGGGCTATTTTGTAATTTCTAAAAGTATAAGGGCTGAAATATAATTAAGTAAAGTATTTGTATTAAATTATAATTTCAGATATATTTAGTATCCTAACTTGATTAGGATTGATGAATTTTATTAAATTAATTTAATTAAATAAAAGGATAAATAATTATTTTATTTAAGATGGATTAAGATTTTTCGATTTTGATCGGGATTAAATCATATCCCTATCTAAATAATCCTAATTTGATTAGGAACAAAACAACTCAAATCAAAATATATAAATACCCTGGCATCAACGTGAGAGTAAGAAGAGTGGTGAGAAATAAATTTTGAATTTCTTTAATTATAGAATATGCTTTTAATTAATAAAAATAAAATTCTTTATAAACAAAGTTCCATAATCCCCAGAAGTACCACTAAAGAAAAGACACAATGCATAATTTTGAATTTGAAAAATCATAAATCCTTAATTCTCTATTTTGTATGGATATTATTGGAGACCAAACTTTTGGTTAGTTATGAAGATTATATGAGGAGCGAGTCGAGAATTTATTTCAAACTCCATTGATAATAAAAAAAAATTAAGATAAAATTTTTTACATATGATTGATAAAATAAATAATATAATGAAACATGTAAATTATTAAGATCTTAAATTATAAATTTAAATATAAAATTTATGAATTTTAAGCTTCCACCGCATATTATATGGTAAATTTTCAACAGTTTTTATATGCTTATCTTGGTAATTATGAGAGTCACTATCCATAATCATGATAGATTTTTCTTTATTCATTGTTCCACAACACCAATTATTCCTAAACTTTTACTTTGAAAATAAATCTTTCAAGTCACAATTAATAAATGAAAAGGTTTGGATATGTTTCATTTGGGAATCTAGAATAAAAATGTAAGAAATTCATAATGTGTGGCAGATATTAATCCTATATCGACAGAGTTTATAACCATATTCAATTCTTGAACTATCTTTCAAGTATGAATTGTACAGTTAAATTCGAAATTGATAATAAATTATTTCATAAGTAATTTATAATTAATTAAAAATAATAAGTGATTAATCATAAATTAATCGGGAATGGTAAAGTTGATATTTTATAAAGTTGAGAACAAAAAAAATCAAAACTCGTCTTTTAAGATTCTCAAAAAATCATTAAAAATCATTTATTTCCGATGAAAAAAGCTAAACAATCTAAGAATTTTTAGATAAGTAAATATGAATAGATATCATTTTGATACTAGTAGAAAAATTTAATAAATTAAGGATATTGATATTATTATCCTGATATTAATTCTTTTAAATTGAAGCATATTCTTATTCTTTTTAATTATTTCTAATAGAATTATCCTCTTTTTATCAATCAAAACTCCAAAAAAATTGAAAAAATAAATAGTTTAAAAATAAAATTTAACATTTGTTGGAAAATCGAAAATCAGAAATCAGATAATTAATAAGCAAAATCGCCGACAAAAGTGTTGAATTAAAACGATCAACGTCGATCAGATCGAATTACTCGAATAACAATTTGCGATTAATCGCGGATTAATCTAGAGTGAAATAGCACATATGTAACAGATTCTAGCTTCCATAAAATGAAAGGAGATGACATATATATATATATATATTACTTGTAACAAACAGGTTCTAGATCAAATCAAAGTTAAAACTTGGGTCTTGGTTGGATGATGGGTCATATCGAGGCCAGTAGCAATGACCAATGATGTATGCAACAACTGTAGATGAGCTGTTTAATTTTCCAAAATTATTGAAATGGTACCATGCATCTGATGTTTTTGGTTCGTACTACTATCAAAGTTTTTCAACTAAAAATAGTTAGATCCAACAATAATTAATGTTTGTGTACTTGTAAATCTTTCATTGAAGGGACCCCCACTTACAACCTATCGATTCACAAGATCATTATATGTTTCGTTTGTTGAACCATAAATATTTGCTCACAAGAGAGAAGAATTCAATCAATTTAGCACAAAATGGCCAATAATGGCGAAGACTATGCATAATCTTTTATTTACATATTTATGTGCGAGTTTTTACTGCCAAGAAAATTGTTAGGGAATTCCATATGGACATACCTCCAAAGGGACGTGATTTGATAATATATGACTCAAAATTTTATCTTGAAATCTTGAATTAGAATTTACAGTTGTTATAATATTCATGGTAACATATGGCGTATCTCTATTAGAACTAGGATTAAGAACTTGAGTAAATGGGGAAGACTTTGAACACAAAAGAAAGTAATTGGAGCATGCAAGTGGCGACTAATATATGGGAAATTTTTAGGTTTTGGACATCTATATCATATGCCGGACCACAAGAGACTTTCAACGAGAGAATATAACTATCTTAATATACGATCACCACAAAAAAAAAAAAAAAATAAAAAAAATCTTTAGCCTCGAAAACAATCGACGCTAAAACAAGAAATTTTGACACCAAATGTCATTAACGTCGAATATTTTCAACACTAATACGTGGACGACAAAGAATATTATTAGCGTTGAAATTATGTTTTTGATGCTCAAATATAACATGCTGCATCAAAATCTTTTGACGCTAAAGTACGTCTTTAGTGACGAATTATTTCGACGCAAAAATTTTTTTTTACTTAATTAAAAAAACTTAAATATTTTACATTTAGGGTCTAAATTTTCGACGCGAAAGTTATTTTTAATTTTTTAAATAAAAAATAAGTTTATTTTATTAACTTTAGCGTCGAATGTTTCAACGCTAAAGATAAAATAATATTTAAAAATAAATAATTATTTTACTACTTTTAGCGTTGAATGTTTCGATGCTAAAGGATTCTGTATTTTTTATAAATAAAAATATTATTAGAATAAAAATAGTTTTATTAAATAATAGTAAAGATATTTTTATTCTATTTTTTTATCTTATAAATTTAAAATAAATTAAAATATAAATTAAATTAAATTTATCATTAAATTTTATTAAATAAAATATAAGAATTAATAAATGAAAGTTTATACAAATGAAAAAATATAACAATCGTTGCTACTGTGATGGAGGAGCGGTCGAGGCCGATGCAGACTGGCCGAATAAGACCTTTAACATATGCATGGAAGTCCTTATTTGCTTGTCGAACTCCTATATCTTCTTCTGGTTGTCCTTCTCGACCTGCTGTAGATTCTCATGGGTCTTCTACAGCTCTTTTTTGGTATTGTCCAGCTCTTCCTAGGTGACGTCTAGCAGTTCTTGAATGCTCAGCTGAGTATGAGAAGAAACAATAGTCCCTCCAGACGACGTCGGCTTCTTACGAGTGTCAAGGCTGATGTTGCACACTGTCTGGTTCTTGAAAATCAATTACGACAACTCATCATCTGGTAGAAGGTCGGACCCTATCTCCTGATCATATCGCTGGACCTCCACCATTTCTTTATGTTTAAAAAAAAAATTTGAAGTTAATATTTGAACTTGAAAAGAAAAAAAAATTAAAACTATATTTAATTTATTTTAAATACTAAAACTTATGTAGCAGCATTTGGTTTCTCGCTGTAGTGCGTTACTCATAAAAATACTGAAAAAAGACTGCACCTCACCCGTACTACTCTGTAAAAAAGCATAAAGTGGTTGTTAGTGTTAGTAAAATTAATGAAATGTTAAAAAAATTAAGGTATATTTACCTCAGAATGTTCGGTATGGTGTTGGAAAAATGGCTTAGAGCCTCCACGATGGTTGTAACGCAGGTGGTTGTGATTCTTCGCGTTTACTTGATATTTATTCTGCATTTAACAACATTGTCAATAACAAAAATAAATAGAATTATTAGTTTCATATTATTTTAAAAGTTACCTCATGTTTCTCGCTCGACCAGAGCTCATACAAGAATATAAAGTCTTGCTCCTCTATACAACCAAGCTTGTGTTGTGGAGCCTCTAAAGCCCCATGTTCGTCGAATATCGATTTCAGAACTTTTATTCTGAAATCCGTGTAACTCAACCCTATGTAGTGGTCGAGATCTTTTAGGACGTTTGTGTAGGAACTGCATTTATACATATAAGTCCCTATGATGAGTCTCATTTAGAGGCATTACCTTTTAAGTCGCGGAAGTCGCGGGAAACGGATGTCGGAAGGGGAAATTCAGAATAAGTATGTCATCAGATTCATTTCACAAGTTCACTATTTTCGTCCGTGCTGCGTTCGTGACCACGTTCGAACGTCAAGCAGATTGCAGGCGTTCGTGTAGCGTTCGAATCGACGTTCGAACGGTGTCGGTATTTCTGGTTTTGCTGCTAGCCTCTCACCCAAGCCCAATTAACTCACCAAAGCCCATAAAACACATCCAAATTAATTAAATATATATTTAACACATGACAAAATTAAATTAAATCTAAAAATCATATACTAATTTAAAATAAAATCATGCCTAATTAAAATCAATCAAGTATATTATATTCCTAACTAAACAAATATCATGCCTAAACAAAAAAAATTAAATATATGAACTTCCTAATTAAGCATAATCTTGTCTCCAATCAATCTTTGGTTTTCCTTGTTTAACACTAAATCAAATCCTCCTTTAATGCACAAATCCCTTCCTTGTCAAGCAAAGATTCACCCATCCCATTTGCCAATAAAAACAAAGCTATTCCAACCCTTGAACCTCTCTAACTCTCACGCATATACAGCAAAGAAAAAGCCTCTCCATTCACGCCTAATACACTCAAGAAGCAACAAAGAATTTTCTCTACTCCTCTTCCCTCCATAACCGAAAATCACAGCCCCTAAAACATCCACTGTATTACCAAAAATCACTACCTAAAACATTCACTGTTTGACCGAAAAACTGCCCCTGGAACACCCCTCAAACTACCGAAACTCACCCCTAAACAGCAGCCCTTAACATCACCAAAACAGCAGCCCCCAAATACCCCAAAATAGTGGCCTAAAATACTTGAAATAGTTACCAGAAAATGTCACCGAAAGAGCAGTGAAATATAGTAAAAACAGCAGCAAAACAGGGAGAACGATGACTCAAAATAGTGAGACAATGAACGAGAGCAGTGAACCAGTGAACCGGAGGAGTTGCGGAGCGTTAGCCCTTCCGATGATCGTGTACCGTACATCCGAAAGGTGATTTAAAAGGTTAGACCTGAGGGCACTTTTTCTATTTATTGTCATTCGTTTTTTAATTGTTTTATTCGCATGAGATTCGTTTGTGGATGCATGTTGTGGCCTTCGAATGAAAGGGAAAATGTGTCGTCTCTTGTGATATATAGGATGGAAACCCAGACGTAAATTCCTTAGCCGAATCCGAATGGACGGTAGTGCGGTCTGTACTTGGGATACAACTTCATGTACCACTTGAGTAAACGGCATATATCTCCCTTTATTTTATCTTGATTGTTTATTATCCGCATCTTATATTTCACCATTTTACTTTCTGTATGTTGTTTGTTTGTATGTTGATGATGTGATGCGCATGGGCTTAGCATATTGGTCTAAAGGTTTTCCATTTGAGGGAAGAAAAGGCCAAAAGGCTACCTTTACGCCAATACTTTGCCGCGCCGGACAAAATATGTTTGGTTGGATGTGAGATATGTTCAACCGAGCATACGAAGTCCTATATTGTTGTCTTTACTTTCTATGCATTGTGATGTAACGCGCATGGGCTAACTAGGGTGGATTAAAGGTCCTCTATTCGAGGGAAAATGCATGAAGGCTACCTTACCACGATGTTTTACTGCGCTTTTTGTTATGTCATTGACTTTATGCATATCATTGTTCTATTCATGCATGTATTGCATTCTAATGCGCATGGGCTAACTAGGGTGGATTAAAGGTCCTCTATTCGAGGGAAAATGCCTGAAGGCTACCTTTACCACGATATTTTGCCGCGCCGGACAAGGTACACCCGATTGAATGGGAACGAGTTCAATCGGGCACACGGGGTCCTTCATTGTGGATTTGCTTATTTATGTATGTGTTGCGTCATCTCCCATGCATCCGGTCTGGTCCCGTTCGAACGTGTTCTTAAACGCTATATGAACGCGAACCTTCTGTTTACCATTCGAACGCGTTTACGAATGCTACTCGAACACGAATGTGTTTTGTTTCATCAAGTCCAGGCCCATTCGAACGCGTTCTCAAATGCTACACGAACGCGAACCTTCTGTTTACCGTTCGAACGCATTTACTACCGCTACTCGAACGCGCACATATTTCCTTTGTTTTATCATGCATCAGGTCTGGTCCCGTTCGAACGCGTTCTCAAACGCTATACGAACGCGAACCTTCTTTTTACCGTTCGAACGCGTTTACGAACGCTACTTGAATGCGAATGTGTTTTGTTTCATCAGGTCATGTCCCGTTTGAACACGTTCTCAAATGCTATACGAACGCGAACCTTCTATTTACCGTTCGAACGCGTTTTCAAACGCTACACGAATGCGCATACACTGAACTGAGTCTTTTTCATCACATGTCATGCATAATTGTTTCTTAGGTGATTTCTCTTGTATCATGTAATCAATCATACTATTTGTATCCCTGCATTTATCTATTTGATGTGTTCATGAGATGGTATTCAAGCATGATTAGTTCGTTAGTATGTTACTTGGTTCTTAAACATGATTTAGCCTATTTAGTTGTTCACTTTCAAGCATGATTAGTCATTTATTTTGCGTTTGGAATTTGCATTATGTTTAGGTTGTTCTTTATTTTCCGCATTAGATGATCGAAGTATGTTCATGAGATTGCTGTGTGCTATTGCATGTTCGCCGTTATGATGATTACTTTCATGCATGTGAACCTAAAAGTAGAATACTCTTGGAAATATATTGCTTAGGCTTGGTTAAATTATTGCACAAATCATCTCATTACAAGTGGCATAAGTAAGGGACCATTCCGAACCCAACGGTTTGAGGTCTTCCCTTGCGAGGGGTGAGTACGGCCTTAAATCTTTGTCCCGGTTCACACCGGGTGGCGACTCCATTATTCTCCAGTTTAGTCCCCAGCGGGCTACTCCGTACTCCCAACCGGGCCGCGAGCCCGGAACAGCATGTGTCGCCCAGTTTCTGTGTTCCCACAGTTTGGTTTATTCAGGTCCACGTCAAACCACTCATGCAGGAATAACAACCAATTAGAAATTAAATATAAAACAATAATTTAAATAAAACAAAAAATAAAGAAAATTCAATACTATAAGTATACTCACAATTGGCGTGGGGAAGAACTGGTTGATTTTCGTCTCCCACATGATCTTTCTCCAGGACACATATTTGTAGGGAGCTTCAAACCGGACAACAACACCTATGGCTTTAGTAAAGAATGAAGAATGATGTCTAATCTATCTTTCTCCATCATTTGATATCTTTATTCGGATGCGGCTGGGGGCCTTGACGTATTTAACCAACACAGGTCATGGTTGCGTCCACGAGGCTTTGTTGTACTCGAGTCACATGTTCTAGCAGAGACCCCAGGATCAGCATGTGTCTTACGAATGTAGATGGCGTCAAATAAGGGCGTTTGCGAGAACCCGATGCCATCTGAAAAATAAAAAATAAACATATACAAGTAAAAAGTAAAAATGACATGTATATACAATTGTTAACACATGTAAAAAAATTTATATTGGGACTGGGGATTTCCATTATAAAATGATATTGTACTAGCTCAAGAAGAGAAATTATGACCATAAGTGTAAATTGAGTATAATTACTGAACAACACTAGATAGTATTCTTGTTTCTTATCTTAAACTGCTATCATTATAATATCAAAGGAAACAAAAGCATCAACAGAGAAATTATAGCAGATCAATAGATAGTATTGATAGTATTCTTGTTTCTTATCTTAAACTGCTATCATTATAATATCAAAGGAAACAAAAGCATCAACAGAGAAATTATAGCAGATCAATAGATAGTATTATTGTATCTTGTCTTATAATTTCCACTTCACCGTAGCCGTTGCTTAAAATCCATAACAGAAGCAAATAAAACAAAAAATTAGATTCAATTAATATTATTATTAATAGAGTCGACGCCAAAGATTCACTTTTTAGCGTCAAAAATTATGTTCAACGCTAAAGGGTATTATCATCATCATCATCAACAACATCATCATCATCATCATTATTATTATTAGTGGTAGTAGTAGTGCATTAAATATACATGAACTTTAATATCTCCATATATCATCTGACTTTAATAATTAATAATCCATTGTTGAATATATTTCTAATTTCAACAACAAATAATACATATATAAAAAAATAAATTAGTCACTATTATATGTCACTTTATCATCGTCAGCATTTGAGGTTTCTTGGAGGACTTGAACTCGTCTTTATCTTCATCTTCCACTTCCACACTAACTTGATAATGGAGAATTATCTCAATGTTTTATGCATTATCTCGAGTTAGCGTGATATCTTGAGTTACGATGTCTTGTTCTTGAATATTTGGTAAATGAAAGATTTGTTCAGCAACTTCAAAGTCCTTGGGGACTTGTTCAAAATTAGAAATTGTGACACTACTTTTCTCTTGTGTGTCGCAAATGCCCCTATATTAAAACTTCTCTACAACCATTCATCCATTTCTTAGCTTTAGATCAGACATATACATAACAGATTATGCTTGGGTGTAAAAATTATATGAATCATTCTTGTACTAATAACGTTGAACATTAATTGACGTTAGATGATTATGAAATCAAATTCTTCTCTTTCGGGCATTCGTGTCAAACCACTTTCATTCGAATAGAACTGTACGTCACCGGGGTCTGTATATCAACTCAATGACTGACTGCAACATGCCATATAAGTCAACAATATCATCAGCGTGCTCTCATAATACTAAAATTCCATAATTTGAGTTATGAGTAAAACTTCTCCCTGCTCACTGTGAAATCGAACCTCGTTCATAAAGCATCCATTATATTCGTAAGCCCGCTTTTGAGGCCCATATGCCAATGCAACTAGTGAAGATGACAAGTTCAGTTGACCATTTCGCACTTGATTGTTTATTTTACACATGATAATAATTGTGTGTTAATATAGAAAAAAAATATAATATTTACTATTAGAATAAATATAATAGTAACTGTTAGGGCTTACAGTTGCCTTAAACCATTGAGGGAATTTTGTTTTGTGTCTTCCATCAACGTTGTGGTCACTAGAACATTGTAATACGGTAATATATTGCCTACAAATTTATGGAAACATGTCTATCACATTTATACATGTAAGATAAAAAATAAACTTATGCACGTACAAGAGTTACATTAAGTATGATTGCACCTCATCGCAATTACTCAATATAAACCAATGGGTACGTTGAACTTCCTCAATTGTGATATCTCGCTGATTAATTTCATCTTCATCATAGTTTCTTATCCGACGGTTAATGGAGCTTCAATATTTTACATATACATCAAAAAAAGGCTATTGCCTCGCTGATTAGGATCGCCTCTGCTATTGATCCTTCAGGTCGCACTTTGTTTCTCACATATTATTTGTAACGTCCTAAAGTTCTGCAGTTATTACATATAATGTCCAGGATTAATAATTTTAACATAAAATCAAATAAAAAAAATTAATATTGCCAATTTAATATTACCACTCAATGAGGTAAATCCACTTGTAATAAACATGACCTTCCCTCATAGCTTCGGAGGGTAAATGCACGGTCAGATTTACCATCACATAAAAAATAAATGGGTGGAAATATTCGCTCCAACTTCCATAGGATGATCACGATTACTCCCTCAAATTCGTTAACGACAGGTTTGTTTAATGTCCTTTGACACAGTTATTTAAAGAAGCCACATAGATCAAGTACGGCTTCAGATATATTTGACGAAAGAAAATATCGAATGCCAACAAAAAGGAGAATCTCAAGAAGCACATAATAGTCATGACTCATTAACCCAGTTATCGTGTCATCTCTGACCCAACTTCCAATATTCGATGTATAATCCTCAAAGAATTTCACCATTTTTAGCAAATCATAAAATATTTTTTCTCTGATTGAGTTAGCACGTAACTAGCAGGTGGCTTTATAAGACCTCGAGGAGTGGTCCCTAAGTGCAATTCACTGCGGATTCTTAGATCTTGTAGGTCCAATCTAACATTTTTAGTGTCTTTTGTATTACCCGAATTGTTCAACAGTGTGCCCAACAAACTCTCGCATATGTTTTTTCTATATGCATTACATCCAAATTATGTCGTAAACTCGGACTCCTCCAATACACTAACTCAAAGAAAATACTTATTTTCATCGAATTCAACTCTTTAGGTTGACGTTTTCAATTTTTATCTCTATTATTATGATGTTTCTCTGATATGGAATCTCTGAGACTTGATGTTGGCAAAGTATGTCAAATCTAGACCATCCATTGGGCATACTCCGAGATTCTAGTTGACCGTTGAATAATTTGCTTCTCCATCAAGAATGACTCAACTCAAAAATTATTTATGCCCGTGTATCCATTTTTATTATGTAACCGCTGTGAAGGTATTTCACTCGCACAAACTGGACATGCCATGTAACCCTTAGTGCTCCATCCAGATAACGAACCATAAGTTGAAAAGTCATTACTGGCCCATAATAACACAGCATGCATATGAAAATACTGCTGAGAAGTTTCATCATAGGTATGCACACCGACATTCCATAATGTCTATAACTCTTCAATTAACGGTCTCATGTAAATATTAATATTTTTACCATGGGAACGTGGACCAGGGATTGTTAGGGTTGGTGCTCGGAGTGCCAATCCGGATCGTATTTATGTCCGATTCATAAATACGAACAATGCATTTTTCCATAATATTACTTATTTAATGGTAGCACCTCTTATCTTTTATATAAATATTCGATCTAATTACGATTAGATATCTAATTATGATTAGATTGAAACTAAATCTGATTTAGTGATATGTGTATATTAGACAAAAACCCTAGGATTTACAATGTAGTGCGCAGTTACAACGTAGTTTGTAATTGACATTGGGAAGCGTCATTATAAGTTGTATATCCTTAAATAAAGATTCTGGTCAAGATTTACTAACACGGGTCGGTTAGTAAAATCCACTGAGACCAGTACATGTCGTATATCGTGACTTGGTTCGATGGTTTATCCCAATGAACCATGAGTCTCGGGAGACTCGTATAGACATGTATGTGTTTATTTGATAAACGTTGCACGACTCACTGAATATTTCGTAATATATGGTACACCAACGTCAATAGGAATCTTCTCGAGTTGAGCGAGCATAGTGGTCCTTCGACTTGAGATACCACTGTGGATATATGAGTTATCCTCCACACTTTGATGGTAGTCACGTCACCGATCTATTTAGATCATACCTCAGCCTGTTCCTTGGGTGTGGACTGATGCTAATGATATCCTGTGCGTATCAAGATAGAATATGTCAATCCTGTGTACAGGGCATAGGTATCCTGCATGTGTTTACGATCTAGTAAATCCATAGCCGTGGTATAACTTTGGAAATAAGTTCCGAGAGTTATTTAGAGATCGTAAATTTGAAAGTCGACTATATTATACCATACAAATTTGACTTTCTTATCTATATCCCAGGTATAATATGGATAGCCTGTGACGAAGGGATTATACGTATGCAATGACCTCGACTTGCATAGTTTAGCGAGATTATCTGTGGTCGTCATAATTCATGAGTGGGTGATTTATGGACACGAGATTAGATTTCATGACGGATAAATCTAAACTTAGAGAGTCCCACAATATGAAGTGTACTCGTTGAGCACTTGGGCAACGCGTTATAATTAATACAGATTATTCATTATACTTCATCCGATTAAATGAGTTAATTTGAATCATTTAAACGGTTAAACGAAAACACATGCTTTGGGGAATTTTGGTCAATTAATAATTAATATGTATTTGTATTTGATACAAAATTTGATTAGATATACATTAATTAATTGTCAAATGAGACTTTGACACATGCCATCAATATATGTATTTTTTATTTAATGTAAATAAAAATACATACATAATAATAATTATATTAATTAATTATTTAGATATTTAAATGTTAAATATTTGAATAATTAAATAATATACTTTTTTTCATAATTGTTATGCAAAATGTTTGATTATTATTGGTTACAAATGGGATGATTTTATTAAGCTTAAGTGTGCAAATTTGATTTGTCAAACTTAAAGCTTATCTTATCTTGCTTTTAATTTAATTAAATTAAAATACATAAATGACCAAATTACCCTTCAAAAGTCGGTTATGCTTGGTTTTATGTTAGAAAATTTTGTTTTCTCTTTCAATCTATCCTCCATGGCCGAAACTTCAAAGGAAAAGGGTTCCAAAGTTGCTTGATGATTCAAGATTGAAAGTGAAGGATAAACAAAAAAAAGCTTAGGAGAATTGGAGATTAAAAGGTAATCTTTAATATTCTTGAGTTTAGAAATTTAGTTTCTTGTTCTTGTGTTCCTAGAATAGTTCCAGGGTTTCCTTTACTTGTTAAAATTGGGGCTTTTGGTGTTGTAAGATGGATTTGGAAGTGTTAAGCATGTGTGAAGTAGAATTGGATAATATTATTGTAATATTTATTCAATTTGATCATTTGATGATATGTTGCCATTCTAGAGTGTTATGACAACTCTTCTAATGCCTAGAATTATTCTTGGGTGGTTTATTTGTGGTGACTTTGGTTGGTGTTAAGATTAATTAGATTAATGTTGGAAAATTGGATTTTAAGCATGAAAATTTGATATTTTTGCTTCTGGATCAGATCTGGAAATACTGTTCATATGGTGATGAAAATAATGTCATATAAATGTATTGGATGTGTTTTGGGTGTTGGAAAAATTTCCAGAAATTGTTTCGGAGTTGAAATAAGCGAAAACGGCAAAAAACGGCGATTTCGGGTGACTTTTGAGCCAATCGGGTGACGGCTGCCCAAACAGTGAATTTGTCACTATTCGGGCAGCTCATGAACTACCCTAATACTATTGGGGTTTACCTGGGCAGCCCTCATGTGTATTGAGTGGTGGGTTCGGTCAAAAACGCGTTTTATGCCATTTTATGGAAAAATATTTTTGTAAAAGTTTCGCGATGTTTCTTAATTATTTATGTCGTTATTTGATATCGAATAAATATGTTTAGGTGAAATATGAATGAATTATTCATATTGGATATTGAATAATTCATTAGGTAATTTAAAATTTTTTTAAAATTACAATTTCGCCTGAACTGCGAGCTTCCGCTGCGCCCACGCCAAAACCCCAACAAAAATGGTATCAGAGCAGGTCTGATCCTTGATCCATTACATTATTCATGCTTGATATATGTTATATAATCCAATTTTGATGTTTTCACATGCATGTAATCTATATGTTTCTTGAATTTTCGGTTCTACGCTAACGGGAAACGTAACGAAAATTTAATAGTTAAGTTAAGTTATGTTTTCTAAAGATAGAATTGAATTGTTTAGAAAATGATATAGATTAAAATTTTGCATATGATGTAGAACAATGCTTCCTTGAGAAATATCCCCGCTTCAATAAGGTTGTAAAGTAACGTGTATTAGATGCATGTTTCTTGATCCGTCTTGTCAATACAGTTTATGGGTATCTTTATATGGCTGCATCCGAGAAAGTGCCAAAGCAGTGGGGGTGTAGTTGATAGAATTTTATCCATGTCGGATGTATAATTGATACTAGAAAAATTCAAGAGAAAGTGAAAATCCTGAACGTGCCAAAGCTGTCAGGACTACATCGGTAGCTTGAGTTTGTCATTGGCAAGTGAAGCCTTGATACGCCTCCTTGTGAACGTGCCAAATTTTTCAAAACGAGAAACGGTCAGGACCAAAATCAGGAGTCACAGTGAGTGTGATTGATAATGAGTTGTATGCCTAATGAATATACGTAGGCGAGATCATACCAAAGATCGAAATATATTCATGGGGTCCACCTCTCACTATGAAATTCAATTTAATTATTGAATTACCATTTTCCGTTGGGGATTACGGTATTACGTAAAGTAGTGGGAGACACTGTTGGGTTAAAAATCCATAACTAAGGCAGTGTGAAATTTTATGGAAATTGCTGCTTTTATTTTCCTTTATTCTATATTTTTAATAGAATTATACTTCTAATCCACTGCATTCATATTACTTGAATTTGTTTTCTGACTTTACTTTTGATTGCGTATTTCTAGAATAGGTTCTAAAATGTAAGTAGACTTGGATATTATTAGATTAGTCCAAATTATCGGGAACTGTTGTTCCAATTTTCTTGAAAATCAAGATGGTTAGTGACTTAGTTTCTAAGTCACGATAAGTAATCTAAATAGATATCTATTTTAGGATATAATTGTCTAGAGAGAATAATTTCTTGTGCGGTAAGAATTGACACGAATCAGTTCATGTCTTGTGATTCTTGATTGGCATAAGAAAAGTCCATTAGGAATTTGTTTATCTTATAATGACGTTTCTTGGCTTTAATGACTTTTAGAAGTCACATGTTTGACACAGTTTGCTAATCAATTATTTACAATTATTGTGAATAATTGAAGGCAAATTATAGAGCTTAAGAAATGAGATGTATATAATTGTGTATAGAGAATATTGATTCTCACAATACGACAACTGTAGGTATTGGATACCAGATCTCCCATCTAGTTATTTAAAATAATATTTAATAATTATTTTGATATTTGATATCAGAACTTGTGACTATTGGATAGTTACTTGTACTTAATAAACAATTGTTACATATTTTAATATGACTAGTAGTGTCATTGATCTAAAGATGAACATTAAGAAAATATTCGGTTAACTAAATAACTTAGAACAGTGCTTTATGAGATTTTATCACATAAGCATTAGATGTTTATCCATATGGTAAATGATGGTCTGATATGAGATCACACCATATATCCTTATCCATTTAATGAATATTGTATTCAAGATATGATTAAATCTCATTTAACCAATGATCGTCATTGGACCACAGATTTATTAAACTAATATATTGGATGTATGTAGTTTAATGAATTATAAATTTCCATGGATAGTTTTCTTTACTTCGTAACTTAGTTAATGAATTGTCATGACTTAGTTACATGTTTCTAAGAATATATATTGAAGGTCTTGAATGGTTCGAGAACTTTCAATATGTTTCTGATGAAACGCGGATAGAATATTTTGAATGGTTCAAAGATATTCTATTTGAAGTGTTGAAAACTATATTTTTTAAAATTCATCGTGAGTCTTTGAACTGTTCAAAGATGTTTGATATGATCAAATATATGAATTTATGGCAATTTGTTCTAAAGTTATTTAATGAATGTGATTCTTACTCAATATTATTCTTCTACGATTCCATTGTCATGGAATTGGTTAGTGGGAGAAATCGAATCTTATATGATTTGATTTGTTTGATATAAAGTGTTACCGAATTAGTTTCAATATTCTTGGGGTTATGCTCCAGTTACACTAATTCATCCTTTTAATTATTGTTCCATTAGTTTCTACAATTACGTATATGATATGTATAGGTAGAAAATTCGAATCTTGAAAAGTTTGAGATTTGAATTTTTCTTTTGTATAATTGTTATATAATTGAAAGTACTTGCGTCTCGGAGGTACAAGTAAAAATTTATCATTGTATTCTATTTGATATAATATTGTATTCTATTTGATAGAATATCTTTTCTACGATCTCGAGCAATAAAATTATTTTATTACTTAGTGTGTAACATCAGATGTTGACCATTGTAGAAAAGACTTGACTTAGTGAAGTCAAATGTGAGAGTAATAAACTATAATAGAACTACATAATTAATAAGATGAAAAGACCCTTAGTTAACTTCCATATAAGTCCAATAGGATGTCAAAATCATTTGTAAAGTATTTGATACTTATTGGTTATGCTGTTTTCTTATCGAAGAAAATTATCCTATAACTTATAGTGGAAGAGATATTTGATATCGATTTCGGTAGTTAGCATTGAACCATAGATCTAAATTTTTTCGTAGCTTACTGCGATCAAGTTTTGAACTTGATTAAGCTTTCGTTATGAATCGTTCATATAATATGCAAATTGTTTGCGCAGCAAAAGCAATGTGAGCTTGATAAAGGTTTGACCTTTATAGTATGACAGTGAGAAAGGTTATACTCAGTAGTCTATTGTAGATTCTGAGGAAGCTAGTCTCTAGTCGCACTGATTGAACAATTAAAGATCTGTTGGTTAATATTGATATTAAACTATGTATTTTGGCTAAAGAATGCAAAGTGGAGTTCCTGAATGGTTTCTTTGAATGAGAGATCCTTTGTGGTTTCTTTGTTTGAAGAGTTCATTCTAGAATAACCCTAGAGTTTGTATTCTGCTAAGATCACAGTTTGATATACTGGCTTATAGAGCCTATTGTAGACTCAGATAAGCTTTCCGGAAATCTGTGTTTTCTAATTATGATAAAAGTCAGATTGTCTGATTTTATCAAAGCATAGAGAATACATATTTGATAGTAGGGTCAGTGGGAGCGTACAAATATATTTCTAGTGTTATATATCCTAACGACATTATCATTATTAATGTAATAATGAGATGTTTATAAGGTAAAAGATTTACCTAAGTCTTCTTTTCTCCGTGAAAACAGTGAGCGTAGTCTCTGTTGTATTTGATATAAAGTTTTATATACGATATAAAGCTGAGAGACTTGTGTGAAACTCCTATTAGTCGTGCATTAGATATGATCTAATAAAGGACACAACAATGCTATTTGTATGACAGTTAGTATAACTGTTTGACAGTTATTGTGTCTCTTGTTTATAGTATTAATCTTTCGTAAATGATGATTCCTTTGTCGAAAGAGAAATTGATTAGAATGACTAGTCAATCTGATGCATCATATGATGATAGCATAATGAATATTATATTATGTGCGATTACAAATATCAATTTAATTGTATAGTTACGAGCTATTTTGATATGATGCATACCATATGATGTGTCTTGAAACATGTTCTTTCTTATCTTTGAGATATTAAGAACGAGTTTCTTATTCATGGAGAATATAATCTGCAACCAT
The DNA here is from genome assembly GCA_019454045.1 of Zanthoxylum bungeanum. NCBI lineage: Eukaryota > Viridiplantae > Streptophyta > Magnoliopsida > Sapindales > Rutaceae > Zanthoxylum > Zanthoxylum bungeanum. Next base: position 147,891 of record SKCR01023439.1, on the reverse strand, counting down.
TATGGTCAGATTAGTTTTGAGTCTAATTATGACGTTAGATCGTCTACGTTATATAAAGTCAGAAAAGATACAGAGGGAGTGTCACAAATGATTCTACTATGTTAGTGGAATTAGTTGTAACTTATGAAGTATTGACTTATGAAGTTGCATAGTGACCTTATAGATTATAAGTTTTGATATTAGTGTTGTGTTTGCGGTTGTCTCACAGTATTTTGAATTAGATCTCTAAATACATAGATAACTTAATAGCTATAACATAATATTGATATCGCATCTGAGTCATATTAATGTAGAACTTGGGTTACATAAAATATGAATGATGTTGGCTAAGGAAAAGAATTGGGTTTGTTGGACATACTTAATTTGTTAAAGTAGGCTCACTTGTTGTTGTCTACCTCTTGAGCGCTAGGTGAGATCTTGAGGGCCATGGGTATGTGATACACATTGAGATGTGTATATAATACTGAGGATTGGCACTAGAGCAAGTGAGAGAAATTGTTAGGGTTGGTGCTCGGAGTGCCAATCCGGATCGTATTTATGTCCGATTCATAAATACGAACAATGTTTTTTTCCATAATATTACTTATTTAATGGTAGCATCTCTTGTCTTTTATACATATATTCGATCTAATTACGATTAGATATCTAATTATGATTAGATTGAAACTAAATCTGATTTAGTGATACGTGTATATTTGTGGATGCTGGTTTTCACCCGAGGTCCACAATCGAGAATTTGTAGGTTGGGGGCATTAACGATCCTGCAAAAAAAAGGTAGAGTGAGCGTGGAGGTTACTGCCCACCGGTGTGGTGGGTGCCGTAGGCACTCCGACGCTCAAATCAGTGATGAAGACGAGTTGTAAGTAATGGAAGAGCAAGGCTAGAGACTACCTTGATCCCCGTGGATTGCCGTGAGGGCTGTGGGTCGGAGGTTCTGAGGGCTCTAGTGAGAATGATTAAGCTTTGGGTTGTAATACTTTTTTGTCCCCCTTTCTCTTCTGGATCTCGGTTCCTTTTATAGGCTATTTGAGGTGAGATTCATGAATGCGTTAATTGACATACGTTTTGTGTGTTGGTAACGGTCGTGTCATGAAGGAGTATTATGGCCAATCATGAAGACTGAAAACGGCTGGGTTATGAGGGGTATTTATGAGTCTAAGCGTTTCGTGGGTTGGCGTATGGTGTTTCTCCGAGCCTGGGCCTGCACATTGTCTTTGGGTTCGGTTAGGGGGTTTGGGGGTGTATTTAGCAGTGTGCCTGAGGCAAAAGGTCGAAATTAACCTTGGACCAAATTTGGCTCGTACAGTTTGTCCCCTACTCTCTAAGTCAATGAGTCATTGGCTTGGAGAGTATTTGACACGCGTGTCGAGACCATAGGATGAAGGTGTGCCTGAGCGTCGATGCTGCCTATTGATTGAACCAAACGAATGTCAAGTTATGAACTTGACTTTACATGATCCATCATGGATGTGTCCAGTCGAATGAGCTAGATGAAGGTCAATATCATGAACTTGACTCTACAAGAGCCATTGGGGAAGTACTCAATCGACTGAACCAGATGAAGGTCGGGATATATGCCATACGACATGTGTAATATATGTCTACAACTTGACTCGACATGAGTCCATGAGGGATCTCCCCGATCGACTGAACCAGATAGAGGTTCATGAGTTATTTCACACGACATTGTCGTATGGACTGTAGGAAGTCAATGTCTTCATTTGACTCGATATGAGTCCATGGGGGATGTCTCCAGTCGACTGAACCAGATGAAGGTTCAGGAGTTGTTTCACACGACATTGTCGTATGGACTGTAGGAAGTCTATGTCTTCATTTGACTCGACATAAGTCCATGGGGATGTCCCCGGTCGACTGAACCAGATGAAGGTTCAGGAGTTATTTCACACGACATTATCGTATGGAATGTAGGAAGTCCATATCTTTATTTGACTCGACATGAGTCCATGGGGGATGTCCCCGGTCGACTGAACCAGATGAAAGTTTAGGAGTTATTTCACACGACATTGTCGTATGGATTGTAGGAAGTCTATGTCTTCATTTGACTCGACATGAGTCCATGGGGGATGTCCCCGGTCGACTGAACCAGATGAAGGTTCAAGAGTTATTTCACACGACATTGTCGTATGGACTGTAGGAAGTCCATGTCTTCATTTGACTCGACATGAGTCCATGGGGGATGTCCCCAGTCGACTGAACCAGATGAATGTCAGGATAATCCCCATACTACGGGTCGAAGAACCATGAGAGTCTTCAATGTCTTTTGGACCAGATGAAGGTCTATGAAAGTCTTCACTCTACAGACCTGATGAAGGTCCAAGAGTCTTTCCTTATCATACTACTAGACCTGATGAAGGTCATAACACATTCTCCTGATGAGGGTCCATGTGACTACGGTCGTATGGACCTGTCGAATGGACTTGATAAAAGTCCAAGAAGGTCATCACTTCTCACTCTACTAGACTTGAAGAAGGTCAATGAGGGTTCTCATTCCTCATTCTACAAGACCCGACAAAGGTCAATGAGGGTATAATTCCTCATTCTACAAGACCTGACAAAAGTCAATGAGGGTATAATTCCTCATTGTACATGACTTGTAGTCTGAGACCATGTCATCTGAAGACCATGAGACTACGGTCGAATGAACCTGATGAAGGTCCATGAGGGTTCTCATTCCTCATTCTACAAGACCTGACAAAGGTCTATGAAGATATAATTCCCCATTCTACAAGACCTGACAAAAGTCAATGAGGGTATAATTCCTCATTCTACAGGACTTGTAGTCTGAGACCATATCGTCTGAAGACCATGAGACTACGGTCGAATGAACCCGATGAAAGTCCATGAGGGTTATCATTCCTCATTCTACAAGACATGACAGATGCCAATGGGGGTCTTCATTCCTCATTCTACAATCCTCACTTTACAAGACCTGATAAAGGTTAGTGAGGGTTTTCATTCCTCATTCTACAAGACCATATATGTAGTGTCGAATGAGATCTTTAACGAGTGCCAAGCTTCACATGGTAGTGTCGACTGAGATCCTTAACAAGTGCCAAGCTTCACACGTGTAGTGTAGAATGAGATCCTTAACCAGTGCCAAGCTTCACACGTGTAGTGTCAAATGAGATTCTTAACAAGTGTCAAGCTTCAAACGTGTAGTGTCGAATAAGATCCTTGCCAAGTGCCAAGCTTCACACGTGTAGTGTCGAATGAGATCATTGCCAAGCTTCACACGTGTAGTGTCGAATGAGATCCTTGCCAAGCTTCACACGTGTAGTGTCGAATGAGATCCTTAACAAGTGCCAAGCTTCACACGTGTAGTGTCGAATGGGACATCTTCCTCATGCTGAGTCTCCATACATATAGTGTCGAGTGGGATATCCTTGCCAAGTCTGGTAATGTCGACTGGGATATTATCACCCCATACATGTAGTGTCGAGTGGGATATCTTAATACCAATTCTCCATACATGTAGTGTCGAGTGGGATACTCAACAAGTGTCAAGCCACATATTGTATTGTCGACTGAGACACCAATAATAATTACCAAGCTATATGTTGTAATGTCGATTGGGACATCCATAATAATTACCAAACTATATGTTGTAATATCGACTGGGACACCCATAACAAGTCCCAAACTATAAATTGTAATGTCAACTATAAAAAGTGCAAGTCATACCTGGTAATGTCGACTGGGATATCCACGCAAAGTCTTCATTCGCGTATTGTCGACTGAGACATCTTCCTCATGCCAAGTATATCTCTTCATTATATGGGGTGAATGGTAGGAAAATTGGTTCCACTGAAGGGACATGCCTTGTTCCTGATGAGGGTCCATGAGACTATAGTCGAATGAAGTCTAGAGTCGATGGCAATCCATTAATGTAATGTGAAGAATATAATTATCTTCTCATGTCGCCAGAAAGAGACGACTATCTAACCATGTAGTATGGAGTTGAAGGCAATCCATGCATGTCATATGGAGGAGATGAAAATCCTTTCAGTCGTCTGAATGTGGTGAGTCCTTCAATGTCGTATGGAAATGATAACAATTCTTCTATATAGTCAGATGGCCCTCCACCTTATCGTATGGAGAATATGATAATCTTTCCATGTAGTTTGGAGTGGATGACATTACTAGAGAATACTTCTTAGTCGGTGGGTATGCTGAAAGAATATGAGGGTATTCTCATGTCGAATGGAAGAAGTATATCGATTGGGTCTGATGATTTTTTATGTGGTCGATTGGAGCAAATGGGTTTCTCCCTAAGTTGTAGTTTTGTGAATGTCATTTTCTTTTAAAGTTACCAATGAATACTTGTTTGGGAAGCTATGATGTCCCCAAAGCAACAATAGGTGGCTTCTGGCCCCTTTTTTTTTTTCTAATTACATCAGGTGATATCTTATTGAGAAGTATTACTAGCACATCTTTTATTATGTTGCTTGGGAGGATTCAAACTTCTTTCATTGTCATGGTTGATGGAGCTTCTTCTCTTATTATTTCTCTTATCTTCCTCCCACCTAATCTCAATGTGGGCTCGAGTCATGGCTTGATCCATAGTGCAGCATCGAAATTTAGTGAGCTTTTTGTAGAGTTTACTTTCTGAAAGTAATCCATTTCTAAATGCTTCCACTGCAGTAGGCTGATAGAGATCTGAGATTGTTATACTCTCTTTATTGAAGCGAGCCACGTAGCTTCGCAAGGACTTCCCTCTCTGTTGTTGGATGACATTAAGGTCATTGGTGGTATTCTCAAGCTTGCAAGAACTTGCGAAATGCTCCATAAATTTGTCTGCTAGCTGTTGGTAAGACTCGATGGATCTGTATGGGAGATTGATAAACCAGGTGAGGGCAGGACCAGCTAATGTTTCTCCAAATCCTCTGCACATACCAGCTTCTCATTGATGAGGAGCCAGACCCGTTGATAACATCTTGTATTTGTAATGGACAACATGGTCGTCTGGGTCAGTTGATCCATCATACATCTTCATATTTGGAGGACTGAACTTCCTTGGTAGCTCAATGGAAGTGATGGTCTCCAAAAATGGTGTATCTGAGATTGTGCCAGCTCGGCCTTTTCTCACTGATAGTCTGACACTAGGTAGGCTGGAGAGAATTGCATCTTTGAACTCTTTCATTTCCTTACGCATGGTGGAGGCAACTTGCCGTGCTTGGTCGGTTGGGGAGATATGTCGACTTCTTTCTTGATTTGGTAGATGGTTGTCCAATGGCAGATTCTCGCTTGCCACATTGTTGAATGCCCCCAGGAGATTGGTGGGGATTGTAGGATTGATGGGATGGTCTGGAGAATCAGGTTGTTAGGAGGTTGAAGAGATTTGCTCCAGTTTCTTCTGGAGGGTTATATTGGAGCTTCGCATGGCTTGACTCTCTTCTTCTAAGGCGCGTAATCGTTCTTGGAGTATGATTAGATGCGTAGTCATAGGATCTGGTGTCTCCTCACTGCTAGAAGCCATGGTTGGCTGTGTTTTAGGAACCGTAGACTGAAAGATCTTTGTCTGCTATGAATCGCTAAGGCCCCACGGTGGGCGCCAAATTATGGATGCTGGTTTTCGCCCGAGGTCCACAATCGAGAATTTATAGGTTTGGGGCATTAACGATCCTGCAAAACAAAGGTAGAGTGAGCGTGGAGGTTTTTGCCCACCGGTGTGGTGGGTGCCGTAGGCACTCCGACGCTCAAATCAGTGATGAAGACGAGCTGTAAGTAATGGAAGAGCAAGACTAGAGACTACCTTGATCCCCGTGGATTGCCGTGAGGGCTATGGGTCGGAGGTTCTGAGGGCTCTGGTGAGAATGATTAAGCTTTGGGTTGTAATACTTTTTTGTCCCCCCTTCTCTTCTGGATCTCGGTTCCTTTTATAGGCGATTTGAGGTGAGATTCATGAATGCATTAATTGACATACGTTTTGTGTGTTGGAAACGGTCGTGTCATGAAGGAGTATTATGGGCAATCATGAAGACTGAAAAACGGCTGGGTTATGAGGGGTATTTATGAGTCTAAGCGTTTCATGGGTTGGCGTATGGTGTTTCTCCGAGCCTGGGCCTGCACAATGTCTTTGGGTTCGGTTAGGGGGTTTTGGGGGTGCATTTAGCAGTGGGCCTGAGGCGAAAGTTCGAAATTAACCTTGGACCAAATTTGGCCCGTACAATATTAGACAAAGACCCTAAGATTTACAATGTAGTGCGCAGTTACAACGTAGTTTATAATTGACATTAGGAAACGTCACTATAAGTTGTATATCCTTAAATAAAGTTTCTGGTCAAGATTTACTAATACGGGTCAGTTAGTAAAATCCGCTGAGACCAGTACATGTCGTATATCGTGACTTGGTCCGATGGTTTATCCCAATGAACCATGAGTCTCGGGAGACTCATATAGACATGTAGGTGTTTATTTGATAAACGATGAATGACTCACTGAAGATTTCCTAATAGATGGTACACTAACGTCAAAATGAATCTTCTCGAGTTGAGCGAGCATAGTGGTCCTTCGACTTGAGATACCACAGTGGATATATGAGTTATCCTCCACACTTTGATGGCAGTCACGTCACCGATCTATTTAGATCAGACCTCCGCCTGTTCGTTGGGTGTGGACTGATGCTCATGATATCCTGTGCGCATCAAGATAGAATCTGTCACTCCTGTGTACATGGCATATGTATCATGCACGTGTTTGCGATCTAGTAAATCCATGACTGTGGTATAACTTTGGAAATCAGTTCCGAGAGTTATTTAGATATCGTAAATTTGAAAGTCGACTATATTATACCATACAGATTTGACGTTCTTATCTATATCCCAGGTATAATATTGATAGCTTGTGACGGAGGGATTATACGTATGCAATGATCTCGACTTGCATAGTTTAGCGAGATTATCCGTGGTCGTTATAATTCATGAGTGGGTGAATTATGAACACGAGATTGGATTTCGTGACAGATAAACCTAAACTTATAGGGCCTCACAATATGAAGTGTACTCGTTGAGCACTTGGGCAACGCGTTATGATTAATACAGATTATTCATAATACTTCATCCGATTAAATGAGTTAATTCGAATCGTTTAAAAGGTTAAACGAAAACACATGCTTTGGGAAATTTTGGTCAATTAATAATTAATGTGTATTTGTATTTGATACAAAATTTGATTATATACACATTAATTAATTATCAAATGAGACTTTGACACATGCCATCAATATATGTATTTGTTATTTAATGTAAATAAAAATACATATTCAATAATAATTATATTAATTAATTATTTAGATATTTAAATGATAAATATTTGAATAATTAAATAATATACTTTTTTTTTCACAATTGTTACGAAAATGTTTGATTATTATTGGTTACAAATGGCATGATTTTATTAAGCCTAAGTGTACAAATTTGATTTGTCAAACATAAAGCTTATCTTATCTTATTTTTACTTTAATGAAATTAAAATACACAAATGACCAAATTACCTTTCAAAAGTCGGTTATGCTTGGTTTTATGTTAGAAAATTTTGTTTTCTCTTTCAAACTATCCTCCATGGCCGAAACTTCAAAGGAAAAGGGTTCCAAAGTTGCTTGATGATTCAAGATTGAAAGTGAAGGAAAAGCAAGAAAAAGCTTAGGAAAATTGGAGATTAAAAGGTAATCTTTAATATTCTTGAGTTTAGAAATTTAGTTTCTTGTTCTTGTGTTCCTAGAATAGTTCTAGGGTTTCATTTACTTGTTAAAATTGGGGCTTTTGGTGTTGGAAGATGAATTTGGAAGTGTTAAGTATGTGTGAAGTAGAATTGGATAATATTATTGTAATATTTATTCAATTTGATCATTTGATGATATGTTGCCATTCTAGAGTGTTATGACCACTCTGGTAATGCCTAGAATTGTTCTTGGGTGGTTTATTTGTGGTGACTTTGGTTGGTGTTAAGATTAATTAGATTAATGTTGGAAAATTGGATTTTAAGCATGAAAATTTGATATTTTTGCTTCTGGATCAGATCTGGAAATACTGTTCATATGGTGATGAAAATAATGTCATATAAATGTATTGGATGTGTTTTGGGTGTTGGAACAATTTCCGGAAATTGTTTCGGAGTTGAAATAAGCGAAAACGGCGAAAAACGGCGTTATCGGGTGACTTTTGAGCCAACCGGGCGATGGCTGCCCAAACAGTGAATTTGTCACTGTTCGGGTAGCTCATGAACTGTCCTCATACTATTGGGGCTGACTTGGGCAGATCTCATGTGTATTGAGTGGTCGGTTCGGTCAAAAACGCGTTTTATGCCATTTTACGAAAAAAACATTTTCGTAAAAGTTTTGCGATGTTTCTTAACTATTTATGTTGTTATTTGATATCGAATAAATATGTTTAGGTGAAATATGAATGAATTGTTCATATTAGATATTGAATAATTCATTCGGTAATTTAAAAAGTTTTAAAATTACGATTTCGCCCGAACTGCGAGCTTCCGCTGCGCCCGCGCCAAAACCCCAACAGGGATAAGCAATGACATAAACATGAACGGATCATTCGTACATTTCCATAAAGATAAGTTGTCACATGTTGTAATAATTGTACATATTCCCAAACGGATTAAAACCATTAAAGGCCAGGTCTAACCTGACATTAAGAGGATCCTCGACGAAACATAGGTACATATTATCGAATTCCTTCCACTTAGTTCCATTAATAGGATGTCTAAGTACGCCCTCAGCCTCTTTTCATGATGCCACCTCATGTCAGACGCTGTGTGTCGTGACATGAACAACCTCTGCAGCCTAGACGTAAAGAAAATAACGCAATATCTTATGAGGCACTTTCTTCCTAAGACCACAGACGTTATATCGATTTCCACCACAGATAGGACAATATTCAAATGATTCATACTCGGCACGGAATAATACAAAGTCATACCTACGAGCATCAATGGATTTATACCCCATTCACAGATCACGCAACATCTTCTTTGCCTCATAGTACGAATTAGGCAATTCGCTGCCAACCGATAACATTTGGCCAAATAAATCTAGCATCATATCAATATTTTTATTGGTCATTTTGTTCATCACTTTAGTGTGCAATAGTTTCACAATGAAATTCAAGATCGACATCTCAACACCTTCAAATGATATTTTTTGTGTCTCATTAAGTAGTTGACTAAATAAATTTTGATCATTTTCATCTAATACTAGTATGTCACCGCCAACATTATGACCGATTTGTGGACCCTATAAGTCGTGCAAAGCATCAGTTATCTCCTCATTTGCAGGTTAATTGTAACTATTACTCCTTTCACCAAAATCAATAAATCGTGATTGAAAATTATGTTGCTCACCATGGTAAATCCACGCACAGTAAGTTTGTGATATTTCCGGCATATATAAATGATTGAAAAATTCATCTAACCTTTTTTTTTTCATGTTCAAATAATTTATACATGGACACCGAATACGACCTTCTGCATCAACGTGTTCCTTTACCGATTTCATAAACTCCATTATGGTATTCAACGCCCAATCTATCCACCGAATTCATCCAATTTCTATCCATTTCAACCAAATATCTACATATAAAAATATAATTATTAGACATTATATTAAACTCAGCAACATCACCCATTAATTAATTAATTATAAAACAAACCAATCTCACATATATGCTTCATAATCAACTAACAAACACAATGTATAAATAAAGATAATTATAAAAAATTAGAACCCAAATTTTATAATAATAAAGATATAAAAATATAATTATTAGATATATATTAAATTCATCAACATCACCCATTAATTAATTAATTAATTATAAAATAAACTAATCTCACATATATGCTGTAGGAACCACTTTCCTAGCGCATCGGAAACACGTTAGGCACTCGGATCGGACTTAAAATTTTTTTCTGCCATTCTCTTTGAGTGGCCTAATGTTACCAACACTAAGACTGAATTTTTACTTTTGTTTTGGATAAAATTTCAGCCCCCGAACAGCGACACAAAAACTAGACTGTTTTGGACCCGAAATGTACCAAATTCGCTGCCCAATTCAGCCCTTGTATGAATCAGTTTCAGCTATATTTCAAGTCTGATTTTTCAGCCAAAAATAGTCCCAACACAGCCCTAAAAGTACCCCTTAAAGTCCCCTAAAATTCTGGATCAAATGCAAAATAAACCGAGCCCCGTATCACCAATATAGTGTGTGGCAATGAGCAAATATAAAGCTCAATGTCGTGTGTCAAGAGAAAAGGGAGATGATGGATTTTTGTTCGACACCACAAAGTCTTCCGAGCTATATCTTGTTACCAACAGAGACTAGTGTGGCCTAGACTCACAAAACCAATCCCTAAACACTTTAGAGATCAAAGTCACGCAAGTTTTTCTTTTATTTTACTTCTTGTTCTTGTTTTGTTTTTCTCAACACTTGAGAGAGTTTTCAAGAAGAAGAAGATGGAGGCTAGGTAGAATATGAGTGTGTCACTAAAATAAATTTTTTCTTTTATACTTAGGGTTATTTTATTTTCAAAAAATAAAACCCTTTCTTATTCCTCCAATAGGTAGTTTTGGCCAAACATGTAATTTTTAATTAATTTTGTAACATCAAATTCAATTACCATGATGAAAGATATGTTACAAAATTAAAAGTACAATTACCTTTCAAAAAGTGTAACCACCAAAATTAAATTCAAGAGTTATGTAACCTAACATAACTCACAAAGGGTTTCCAAATTTAATGCAAGAGTTTTGCAACCTAGCATAACTCACCAAGGGTTTCCAAAACCCAAGATTTGAAAATTTCAAATTTAGCCTCATTAAGTTATATCATATATAATTTAATATTTTGCATTCAATAATTATCATATAATTATTAAAACCATATATTAAATTTTAATATATAGTATCAAGTGTGATAAAATAATATTATATTTAATCTGCTATAGTATATCGAGCTAGCACGGGGACCAAATGGACCTACGGCTCCGAGCTCCAGTAATCTCGAAATATTAATTAATCTCTTAATTAAATATTCCAACTTATTAACTCCGGGTTATTCCATTAAAAACCCAAAGCTGCACTCTCGTTACCGCAGATAATATATTAAGCCGAACCACATCGGTATCCATCGATATAGTCATTACATACGGATTAACCATTCATGAGTATCTCGTAATTAGAGCTAGGTCATAATATCCGTTATACCCCTCTAATTATTTTTACCTTAAGTATCATTGATTCTCTAATGAACAATTTATTCATAACCATTATGAATGTTAATCTTTCTATTCGTAATAGAAAGACTTGAGCGCTCTAACCGTTCAAGTACCAAATCAACCCTTAAGGAATATACTCTTCTACTTCTCGCAAGAAGGAGTGAACTTAATGTCTATGTAAAACGTCCCTAGCTACACAGGAAACCATGTCCCCAAAGTACGTAGCTATTAGTCGGGACTGCTACACCAACCTCACTTTTGTAAATCATAGGACATAGTCTGCCATGTAGGAGTTCGTAGTACACTCAGGATTAAGATCAATCCATATATAACCATCTAGTAGATCGAAATGAATTTCTTTATTTAACGGATATTATAAGAAACTCATTTCTATCTGGGTCCAGTCCTATATGATCACGTCATACAAGGTGCCTTCATTCTCATGTATCCATATGGATGATCCCGGATCAATGTCGTCATACAATTATAGAATGAACCGTAGCTATAGATAAATTACAAAAAAAGTACATGTTTTGTTTGCTCTCTATGGATTATTTTAGATTACTAACTTCAGATTTAAATTCTCTTGTGTATGACACTCATACACTAAGTCTGAAAGTACACGAGTAATCTAGGGTAATAAAGATAATTTACAATAGGCGATATTAAACAAACACTTTGATAAATGAATAATGCATCATTTTATTTCATAACATATAACACCGTTTACATTACATGAAGTTCTAGGGCATATATCCCAACAAATACATCATAATCAACTAACAACAAATAACTAAAACACATTGTATATAATAAAAATAACTAAAAAAAAATTAGAATCCTAATTTTTGAGAGAGATTAAATTTAAATTAAGTGAGAGTGATTCGAATATAAAGAAAAATAAAGAGTTATACTATAATAAAAGAGGGACTAAAACTTATCTTGTGAAAAATTGGAGTTTTGTTTGATGATTTGTAGGAAAATTTTGAGAAAAAGTTATAGAGAATAGAAAGATGAGAAATAGGAGAGGAGAAAGAAGAATGGAGAGTGTCGGTGATTTTGGGTTATAACAACCATTTAGCGTCAAATTAAATATTTCGACGCTAAATGTTAATGCCTTTAGCGTCGAACGTTTAATTCAACGCAAAAGGGTAATGGGGAGTGTCAATGGTTTTGGGTTGTAACAATACTTTAGCGTCGAATTATCGTCGAAAATGTTACGCCTTTAGCGTCGAACATTTAATTCGAAGCTAGAGGATAATGTGAGTGTCAGTAATTTTGGGATTGTAACAAGCCTTTAGCGTCGAAGAAAATATCGACGCAAAAGGTTGTTGGGGTTTTGGCGCGGGCGCGGCGAAAGTGCGGTTCGGACGAAATCGTAATTTTAAAATTTTTTAAATTACCGAATAAATTATTCAATATCCAATATGAATAATTTATTCATATTTCACCTAAACATATTTATTCGATATCAAATAACGACATAAATAACTAAGAAACGTCGCGAAACTTTTACGAAAATATTTTTCCGTAAAATGGCATAAAACACGTTTTTGACCGAACCGACTACCCAATACACATGGGGGCTGTCCAGGTCAGCCCCAATAGTATTAGGACAGTTCATGGGCTGCCCAAACAGTGACCAATTCACTGTTTGGTCAGTCGTCACCTAGTTTGCTCAAAAGTCACCCGGTAACGCCGTTTTTTGCCGTTTTCGGTTATTTCAACTCCGAAATAATTTTCGGCAATTGTTTCAACACCCAAAACACATCCAATACATTCATATGACATATTTTTCATCACCAATACACAGTATGTAACATCCCCGATCTGGGACATGCTACCGGCATGGGATAGACCGTATTAACCCCATAAGCCTCTGACTCGGATAACTGCTATTCAATTTCACTCAAAAACTTATCGCGCAAACTCAATTCCAAAAATTGTATACATAAAACATGTGTCTTTACAATGACTATGACATAATTAGAAACTGATATATGACTTCTGTTTTGACTCTGACTGGACTCTCATGCTCTCTGACTCTGGACTGGTGGACTCCAAACCCTAGTGATTGCATCAGTATCCGTCCTCCCGAGCTCGTCCTCCGAGAAACCTGCAAAATATAAAAACTGGAGTGGGGGTTAGATTGTTATACGATCTAAATGAGCGGACGAAAACTGAAAACTGATGTGAAAACTTTTAGTTCCAAAACCATAGTTCCATAAATATCTTTATATAAAAACTTGTTCTGAAAAATTTGTCTGAAATTTCCTTATAAAACTTGTCTGTCTGAAGACTGCTTTTGAAACTCTGGTTTCCGAAAACTATTTTTGAAAATCTGATTTTCCGAAAAACTGTTTACTGAAAGTATGATCACTGTGAACTATTATGTATCTAAAAACCTTGATGTATGAGGGCGTTACGTATTGCCGTCCCCCCATACGCCTAACTGTAGCAAGAAGTGCAAATCCATGACTTTGGGGCGTTATGTATCGTCGCCCCCCAAAACTTGCCATTACTGTCTCTGAAACTGGTGGTCTTGGGGCGTTACGTATCGTCGTCCCCCAAGCCACAAACTATAACTGGGGGTGCGGATCTATGCTACCACCAAGCTCTGAAACTAGGGTCTATGGGTGTTACGTATCGCCGTCCCATAGTCCTGCTCTAGGATCTGAGTGCGTTATGTATCGCCGTCCCCTCAGTCCTCTACATGTGCACATGTCTCTGTCCGTCAATTCCAACTGTGTCAAGTTACATACTGGGGTGAGTTTTTCCCTCAGGCCCCGAAAAACGTAAAAATCATACTGAAAACATCTATTTTCTAAAACATTTCTCAAAACATGCTAAATCATAAATGATATGAAAACAAACTTGGCTAATGCCCTAATTGCAGAAAAAGTAAGTCTGAAAATGCGAAATGAAAAACAAGTAAAAGAGAAAGTATCCACTCACTGTTTTGGAATCTGGCTGGCACTGGGTCCCTTGTCGAAAGAGATTGCGGTTCCTGTGGATAACCTATGATTGGGAACTTAATTAGCTTCAACATAGTAGAATATTCCTCGATACTTCACAATACTTAGGGATACATCTATATATCATATACACGAGGCTTATGGTGATCATAATTTGATATAGGATATGTTTACAAACTGATACGAGACCCTAAGGGTGGTCTCTAATACGCTAGGGCAGAATTGGGGGTTTAGAACTGATTCTGAGAAATTATGTATCCCGCGTCACGATGAAAACCCTTGCGCGTCGCGACGCGTAGAGTCCAGAATCATGTCGTTGTTTTCCTCTCGCGTCACGACGCAACCTGGGTTTCCAAGATTCTGCCACTTTTCTTCTTCAATTCTCATTCACTCAAAGCACGACCCTAATCATTCCCATACCAAAATCAATACTCAAAACACCATATAACATCCAATTCTACATAAACCAAATCATCATTTCATCAACACCCAACTTTAATCTATTCATATGTTCCATAAAAGATTAAACCCAAAACTTAATAACTTTCAATCCATATATTTAATCACATAATAATCATCTCAAATCATCATCTCCACTCAATCACCTACCCTTACTAGTCATCCCAACACCCCTACTCTATCATTATGCTTGTAAAAATTAAAAATCAAGTTTATAGGTTAAGTCTTTTTACCTTATTTTATTGGATCTTATTCATCCTCCATGGTGGCTTTTATCTTCCTTCTTCTTTTATCCATTTGTCTTTCTTCTTCTTTCTTCTCCTTCTTCTTCTTTCTTCTTTTCTTCATTTCTTTCTTCTCATTCTTCTTTTCTTTCTTTCTTCTCTCCCTCACGTCTATTTCTTCTTTCTTTTTCCAAATTTTTCAAACAATGAATAGTAGCCCCCTTTATATAGTAAGACCCAGTTGATATAAAGAATGATATAGAAGAGTGTAGAAAAATGGAGAAAATTTGAGATTTTTTCCATTTGGGTCCGGAATTACTATTCATCCAAATTTTTGACTTGCCTTTTTGACCTATTTCTGGTCCGAATTTGGAAAAATGTTCAACAAGAAAGTCGTAGATCTCGATCTCAGCTTTCTGATGATATAACATTCATAAAAATCTGAGTTGATATGAAAACATTACGCCCCAAATACCACGGGCTGTCCAAAAGGGAACGCTGTACAGTCTCGTCCTGGGATTTCAAGGAATTTACCGATTACCCCCAAAGTCATTCCACGAGTATACTTAAGTCTCAACGTAATTTATTTTATGTGCATTTGTCCCGTATGTAGCAGTACAGTTGTATACAGTAGTAAAAACTACCGGTCGTTACACAGTATTTCCAGATCTGATCCAGAAGCAAAATATATCAATTTTTCATGCTTAAAATCCAATTTTCCAATATTAATCTAATTAATCTTAACACCAACCAAAGTCACCACAAATGAACCACCCAAGAATAATTTTAGGCATTACAAGAGTGATCATAACACTCTAGAATGGCAACATATCATCAAATGATCAAATTGAATAAATATTACTATAATATTATCCAATTCTACTTCACACATGCTTAACACTTCCAAATCCATCTTCCAACACCAAAAGCCCCAATTTTAACAAGTAAAGAAAACCCTAGAACTATTCTAGGAACACAAGAACAAGAAACTAAATTTCTAAACTCAAGAATATTAAAGATTATCTTTTAATCTCCAATTTTCCTAAGCTTTTTCTTATTTTTCCTTCACTTTCCATCTTGAATAATCAAGTATGATTTGAGAGCTTTTTATGGAGGAAGAATCGGCCATTGAAGATAATAAAAGAGAAAACAAAAAATTTTCTAATTTAAATTACCTCATTGCCGACTTACAAGGGGCAAATTTGTCATTTTTGTATTTTATTTTCATTAAATTAAAAACAAGATAAGATAAGCTCTAAGTTTGACAAATCAAATTTGCACACTTAAGTTTAATAAAAACATGCCACATGTAATCAATAATAATTAAACATTTATCATAACAATTATGAAAATTGGATATTATTTAATTATTCAATTTAATATTTAAATATCTAAATAATTAATTAATATAATTATTATTATATATGTATTTTTTTTACATTAAATAACAAATACATATATTAATGACATGTGTCAAAGTCTCATTTGACACTTAATTAATGTGTATCTAATCAAATTATGTATCAAATACAAATACACAATAATTACGATTGACCAAAAATGCCCATATGCATGTGTTTTCGTTTAACCGTTTAAACGATTCGAATTAACTCATTTAATTCGGTGAAGTATTATGAATAATCTGTATTATTCATAACACGTTGCCCAAGTGCTCAACGAGTACACTTCATATTGTGGGACTCTCTAAGTTTAGGTTTATCCGTCACGAAATCCAATTTCGTGTCCATAATTCACCAACTCATGAATTATGACGACCACGGATAATCTCGCTAAACTATGCAAGTCGAGGTCATTGCATACGTATAATCCCTCTGTCACAGGCTATCCATATTATACATGTGATATAGATAAGAACGTCAAATCCTTATGGTTTAATATAGTCGACTTTCAAATTTACGATCTCTAAATAACACTCGGAACTTGCTTCCGAAGTTATACCACGGTCATGGATTTACTAGATCGCAAACACATGTAGGATGCTTATGCCATGTACACAGGACTGACAGATTCTATCTTGATACGCACTAGATATCATGAGTATCAGTCCACACCCAAGGAACATGCAGAGGTCTGATCTAAATAGATCGGTGACGTGACTGCCATCAAAGTGTGGAGGATAACTCATATATCCACTGTGGTATCTTAAGTCGAAGGACCACTATGCTCGCTCAACTCGAGAAGATTCCTATTGACGTTGGTGTACAATCTATTAGGAAATCTTCAGTGAGTCGTTCAGTGTTTATCAAATAAACACCTACATGTTTATACGAGTCTCCTGAGACTCATAGTTCATTGGGATAAACCATCGGACCAAGTCACGATATACGACATGTACTGGTCTCAGCGGATTTTACTAACCGACCCGTGTTAATAAATCTTGACCAGGAACTTTATTTAAGGATATACAACTTATAGTGACGCTTCTCAATGTCAATTACAAACTACGTTGTAACTGACACTATATTGTAAATCCTAGGGTCTTTGTCTAATATACACGTATCACTAAATAAGATTTAGTTTCAATCTAATCATAATTAGATATCTAATCGTAATTAGATCGAATATGTGTATAAAAGACAAGAGGTGCTACCATTAAATAAGTAATATTACGGAAAAAAAACATTGATCGTATTTATGAATCGGACATAAATACGATCTGGATTGGCACTCCGAGCACCAACCCTAACAAATGTATGACTTTTAACGTCGAAATTTTGTCTTCGACGTTAAATGATAATACCATTAGCGTCGAAATTTTCAATTCGACGCTAAAGGCTATATTTTTGCGTCGAATTAAAATTTTCGATGCTAAAGATACATTATTTACGTCGAAATATATTTCGACACTACATATATGCTCCTTTAGCATCGAGTATTAGTTTTCGACGCTCAAATAGCTCTTCAGCGTCTAATCATTTTTCGTTGCTAAAAAAAGTTTGAAGAGTAATATTGTAATTCTCATTTACTGGGGGACAATGAAAATCAACCATGGGCAATTATTATTATTATTATTATTTGAAAAGATGGGCAATTATTAGTTATGTCAAGAAATAGGACATATATCTATCTATTCAAACCATGGTCCATGCATGTGACATTAAATTGAAATTCACAGTAGTATCCCATGATATTTTTCTAAATGCATCTAATTTTAATTTGATATATATTACACTATATGTTTACTAATAGTATGATTAAAAGTATGATATAGCCATTTAAATTATTACATTACAATTAATTTGGTCAATTATATTATTAGAAGTCCAGACATACATACTCGCTAATAAAAAAAGATTATATTTTCTATAATACATATCAGTGACGCAAATTTTCGACTTTGAGAATGATCAATTCAAGAGTTTAAGACTAATTTAAGTTGGTCAAAGTAATAATCAATTCAAGACAAATCATTTTTTCAATTAATTGGACCGACCAATTAGTAAAATGTTCCCTACTAGAACCACAATATTTATTATAAATAATACATCAATCATAAATCATTGAATATACAAAAAAAAGATATAACATAGTATGAAAATAAATAATAGATTAATTTATTATCACTATAATCTTTCTCAAATGTGGACAAGATAGAAAATACATATTATTTTTTACGTCGTGAAAAAATAACGTAAAAAATACGTATATTTTTTTTTATATATCTAGAAAAAATTTATATATATATATGATGTCATTACGTAATCTGTCATGTCAGTGCCCCCAATGACTTTTGTCCCGAAACAAAAATAATTTGATTGTAAATTAAATTATATGGAAAATATTAATGTAGCCGACAATGAAAGCTACCAATGAGATAAGGCCACGTAGCTGATGAATAACGAACGAGGAGTCTCTGGTTGTCCACGTACATTGATGTAATGCTATTCATTTTATTTTAGGAGCTTGAGGCCCTTGTACTCTCAATATTTTTTACATTGTAATCATGTACTAAATTTTCTACACATTGCACCTATGTATTCTCAATATTTTTTACATTGTATTTATGTACTAAATTTTCTACACATTGCACCCATGTATTCTCAATATTTTTTACATTGCACCCTTGTACTAAATTTTCTACACATTGCACCCATACACTCTCAAAAAATTGACATTCCACCCTTATTTTAACGGCAAGTTAACAGAGTTGAGAAATATTCTGAAATCACCCACCCTTATTTGTGTCATATCTGCCTGGTTTAGGAAGAAACACCTATGCTAAAAAGAGAAGAGCTAAAAAAATGGGTGTTTGCTATAAATGTGCACGCATGACATGTAATACTCGTTGTCGTTCTTTAGGAATGGTATCTGATTACCGTGAAACATCTTTGTTTGTTTTTTGTTGTTCATTAATAACACTCCAAGATCGTAGTTTTGATCTAATTTTTGCAATAAATTAGTTGGATTTTTGAATGTATCAAAAGGAGTATAATATTTATGCGCCCTAACATATAGTTATGCGCCCTAGCATAACTTCAAAGTAAAAAAATTTGCTCGGTCCAATCCGAAATAAGGGTGGGTGATGTCAGAATATTTCTCAACTCTGTTAACTTGCCGTTAAAATAAGGGTGGAATGTCAATTTTTTGAGAGTGCAGGGGTGCAATGTGTAGAAAATTTAGTACATGGTGCAATGTAAAAAACATTGAGAGTACATGGGTGCAATGTGTAGAAAATTTAGTATAGGGGTGTAATGTAAAAAATATTGAGAGTACAGAGGCCTTAAGGTGGGTTTTTCCTTTATTTTAAAGTTCATTTTAATTTAATACGAAAAAAAAAAGAATGTTGAAGTGGGCCCCGCCTCATCCTCTTAACAACTTTCTCGATGGGAATGCCCTCAAACATTCACGTAAAAATTATATAATCGTGTCTCGTGAAGGCACCACGTTATTTGCCATAGAAGAATTCTTTTTTTTTTCATATCATTATTGAATGAGTAATATAATATTATTAATTAATAATTATATAACGTTAAATAAAATTATTAATTATTTAAAAATGTTATTATGTTATTATATATAAGATGTGATATTATCATTATATAATAATTTTTTTCATGTGATAGTAGTTGAAACACATTATTAGTTTATTATTGTTCCTAATGGAGTCGACAAATAATTTATAAATAGTTTTATTTAACTTATCGTGAGAATTTGATTATAGGAGGGAAAAAATGAATTTGGTTTAGTCATTTACCTTTTTTTTCCCAAAAAAAAAACATTATTAGTTACCTAAATAATCATTTTTAGCGTGAAAATAAAGCTTTTTATTTAGAAAAAAAAAATTAATCTGTTTAGGATTTTCATTTTTGAAACTTCACATGTACTATAAACGATTCCAATAATAGGATTCCTCTTTAAGAGGGAGCCGCCCATGACTTATTAGGGGTGAGCATCGGTTCCGGTTCTATCCGGAACCGGTTGGAACCGAACCGATTTTCCGGGTTTGGAACCGGAACCGGTTGTAATCGGGTAGGTTTCGGTTCCAAATATGAATGAACCGATTTTATCCGGGTAGGTTCCGGTTCAAAAATAGTCGGAACCGGAACCGAACCATGGAACCGGTTTATATGAACATAAATTTTAAACATTTGGCGTTCATTATTTAATTGTACAAATTTTAAAGAGTCGCAGTTCATATAGCAATATTTTAGTGCTTGTATCAAGTATATATAGAATGTATGTGTGTTTGTGTTAAACAAAGACGCTTAAAATTAGAAAATGAGCCCATTGCAAACAGAAAGCTGCTATAATTTAAAACTACCACAACTAGGGGAAAAATAATCAATCAATAAACAAAATTTTCCTTTACTCCATTTTGTTTTGCCACAATTTTGTTTTAACAAAAAAAGCATCTTCTTAATCTAATTCGAAATATTCCAGCACAGTAGAATTCGACTCTAAAATTATATGTATTTATTTTTTAACTTTTCATTTTCCTTCCATTTTCCTAGCAACATAAGTATAATGAAAATCTATATATAACTAATAATATCAATAATCAAATATTTTGAAAGAAAATAGTGGGCTATTGTATAACCTTTCGTTCTTGAGCTTCCGCACTCCAATTGGTCCTTGTATTTTCCTACGTACTCGTATCGGAATGTAGTTTTCATTAAAATATTTTTAAATAGGACCGGAACCGGATTGGAACCGAATAATAGGGTACCCTGTTTAATTGGGTAGGTTCCGGTTCCACTTAGTGCTGAGCCGAATTTTTCCGTGTAGGTTCCAGTTCTATGAGGAACCGGAACCGAAACCGATTTTGCTCACCCTATGACTTATTCTTGGCGGAAGCAAAATCCCTTTGGACATTTATAAGGATATTATTTAGTAATATTCTAATTATATTTCTATTTCAAGCATTTACATATTTTAAAGAGAAACTAAAATATACATCTACTTGAAGTATGAATGTTACAAAAAAATATTCTCTTAAAATTATTGATTTTTTTTTTGTTAAGAGTGTGATGTATCATGCTATATCATTATCTTCGACTTTTTTTTTTTTTTTTTTTTTTTTTTGCAAAACAGCCTTCAATTTAATTTACATTCCTATGAATGGGGTTCGAACCCCAAAATTTTTATTTTCATTCGAAAGATTTTATCAACTGAATTAATTGATTACCGAACACCCACTTTTATCTCTGGACTCTCTTACTATTTTACATTATTCCTGTTAGAGATGAATTTGGAAATTTTTTATTACTTCTAAAGTAAAATAATGTTAAGGTTCTTAATGAGTTTTTGTGAAAGTTTTTTAACACTGAAATTAAGTTTGCTTAGGATGTTTTTATACGTATGTACAAGAGAAAATTATTAAAAGCGTAAAATAACCGTGTTTTAAAAATCAGATCGATGATCGAATAGGTAATTTAAAAAGTTCAATAGATCGCTGGTTTGATTAGTTGAACCATTTTAATTGAACATGTAAAATTGAATAACATCATAAATAATTTTAATTAATTAAAAATTATAAAAAAATTAATTTTTAATTTTTAATTTAAAAAAATTATTTTCTTTAGAAACTGGTCGGTCTGATTTATCGATTTTAACGATTTTGACCGGTTTTAATCAAGTTTTAATACCCTATTTTTAATATTCAATCAGACCGGACTAACAATCTATTCACGGTTCAAGAATCCGTAGCTTCTTTATCTTAACTAGAAGGAGAATCCATGACGTTTACGATCTATGAAGGTTGATTCCGATGAAGCTCTTTCAGAGCCTGTGTCGCGAGCCGGCTAAAGAATGCCCTTAATTGCGTTTGAAGGGAGCATAGAAGAACAAAACTTCATGATACAAAGCCTAGTTTTTTGGCGGAATCCCAGTAAAGAACCTTCCTTCTCCTTGGCACCGGGCTGCCTCTTTGGCTTAGGCCTCCTTTAAATGGTATTATTCCAGTGAAGGTAAGGGTGAGCAAAACCGATTTCGGTTCCGCATGGAACCAGAACCTACCCGGAAAAATTTGGTTCCTAACTAAGTGGAACCGGAACCTACCCAATTAAATAGGGTACCCTATTATTCGGTTCCAATTCGGTTCCGGTCCGGTTCCGAATTACCCTATTAACTTGATGTGGCTGTACCAAACGATAATTCCATCAGAACTGAGATAGCAATTGTTGATTTTTGTACCCTAAATCATTCGTCAAGCAAATTAATCGATCAATCAAGAAGCAAGATTTTACCGTGGTTCGCCGGAAAAATTCCCGACTACATCCACGTTGAACTCCGGAACAAGGAGCTCGCTACACTAATCAATTTCAAGATTACACAAGAATCTTGAATCCGTTTACAAATTGTAATTTCCCCAAATCTCACAATAAACCATAATCTCTAAAAGTGTCAATCTCTCAAATTCCCAATTGAAGATTACACTAACTTGGACTAGGAAATAGGCTTAACACTTAGCCAAAAATAATGGAAAAATAATTAATGAAAACCTTCTCTAATTCTCAACCTAAGCACCCTTTATATATGATTGGCAAATTGAAGTAATTGGGACAACGACAAGGATTGCGCCACGTGTCCCTTATCCAACGGATGATAAGGCTTCACATTTTACAATCTCCACCTTGAAGCCCAAAAACATCCATCACTCCCAATCATACACAATGATACATTAAGGCCAAGATAGCACAGCAAACTCACCTACTTCCATCATTGCTCATGTCGGCTGCAAGGTCAGCCAACCCCCACATGCAACAACTTCATGCAGTGGGAGAGTTTGGCAGCAGTCACTATTTTTGTCCCCATGTCAGATGGGTTGTCTTCAGTTGGAACCTTCTTAATCTCAATCTTACCATTTGAGATAATTTCCTGCACAAAATGATACTTCACATCCACATGCTTAGTTCTCTGAAGCCAAATTGCTTCCTTGAACACATCAGTTATGGCTATATATTCCGCTTCGGTAGTTGAGAGTGTGACCAACGGTTGCAGGCTTGACTTCCAGCTGATGCAATTTCCACCAAGTGTGAAATAGTAAGCTGTAGTTGACTTTCTCGAGTCTATGTCACCTGCAAAATCAGAATCAACATACCCTACCAAATCTAAAGCGTTAGATTTGTTAAAACATAAGCCATAATCAATAGTAGTATTCAAGTATTTTAACAACCATTGTAAAGCACTCCAGTGTGCTCCACCTGGATTAGACATAAACCTACTTAATAAAGATACAGCATAAGACAAGTCAGGTCTAGTACTAATCATGACATACATCACAGAACCAATAGCATTTGCATAAGGTACATTTTTCATTTTTATCATCTCATACCTATTAGTAGGACTTTGTGACTTAGACAAAATAAAGTGACTCGCAAGAGGCTGACTAACAGGTTTACAGCCACTTACTCCAAATCTAGATACTACCTTTTGCAAATATGTGGATTGATGTATTTTAAGACAATTCTTACCTCTATCTCTATCAATGGTCATACCTAGGATTCTCTTTGCACTACCTAGGTCTTTCATATCAAGCTCACTATTCAACTGCTTCTTAAGTTTGTTAATAACATTCATTGATTCAGAGATTAGAAGCATGTCATCAACATACAATAACAAATACACAGGACATTTTTCATCAAGCATGAAATAGAAACAACTATCATATTTACTCCTTATGAATCCAATACTAAGCACAAATGTATCAAATCTTTTATATCATTGCCTAGGTGACTGTTTAAGGCCATATAAGGATTTATTAAGCAGACAAACATACTCAGGATGATTTTTATCTATAAAACATGCAGGCTGAGACATATAAATTTTCTCATATAATTCTCCATGTAGAAAAGCAGTTTTCACATCTAATTGTTCCAATTCAAGATTATACTGCACTACTAGAGCTAACATCATTCTAATAGTTTTGAATTTAACTACAGGTGAGAAAATTTCATTATAGTCTATCCCTTCCCATTGAGTAAATCCTTTTGCTACGAGTCTGGCCTTAAACCTAACAGGGTCACTGGGCAATAGTCCTTCTTTGACCTTAAACAACCACTTACACTCAACCAACTTCTGATTTTTAGGTTTAGGAACTAAATTCCAAGTTTGGTTTTTCCTAAGAGAAGACATATCCTCTTCCATAGCCGCTTCCCATTCAAGTTTATGGGTAGACTTTAATGCCTCTCCTAAGCTAGCAGGCTCAACCCCATTAATTTCATGACTTGATATTAATGCACAGAAATACAAATCATTAGTTGAGTAATCATACGTGGTAGGAGGCCTTACCTGCCTCCTACTTCTGTCTCTTGCTAGCTGATAGTTGGCCAATGTGTCTTGTGGTGTTTCATCATGCTGCTCAGTTTGATCCACTTGATCTACTGTGTCATCTTCACTTTGTTCTTGTATATCTGCTACTTCATTTCTGTTTTCCTCCTGGTTATTTCTCATGGGCTGGGTGTCCTCAGATGTCTCCGTGTCTGACATGTCACCAACTTGCTCAGCGGTCCTTGATGTCCCTGGCTCCACCTGCATCTGAGCTCCACCTGGAAAATCAAAATCTGCTAGATCATTTTCTAAGGCAACTGCATTCTTGTTAGTAGATTTACAAGGAAAACAAAGTTCATTGAATATAACATCCCGACTAACTATGACTTTGACTCCAGGTGATTCCCTTTCCCATAACCTATACCCCTTTGTCCCTTCTTGATATCCTAGGAAAACACACTTGATTGACCTCGGTTCAAGTTTACCTATGGACTGGTGAGCATAGGCTTCACAGCCAAATACTCTAAGGTGGGCTAGCTTCTGAGCCCTACCAGACCAGATTTCTTCTGGTGTCTTAAACTGAACGGAACTATTGGGGCTCAGGTTAACTAAATGAGTAGCAGTATTGAGGGCTTCACCCCAAAAAGCCCTCGGAAGTTCGGAAGAGAATAAAAGGCATCTGATCTTTTCTAATAGGGTTCTATTCATTCTTTCCGCAACTTCATTCTGTTGAGGGGTGTTTCTAACAGTCCTATGTCTCAGGATACCCTCACTAGTACAGTATTGATCAAACTCAGTATTACAAAATTCTAAGCCATTATCAGTTCTCAAGACTTTTACTTTGTTACTAGTTTGATTTTCTACTAATACTTTCCATTCTTTAAATTTAGTCAAAGTTTCATCCTTTGATTTTAGTAAGAATGTCCATACCTTCCTACTGTAATCATCAACAATAGAGAGGAAATATTTCTTACCCCCATGAGTCTGGACCTTTGCTGGTCCCCACAAATCACAATGTAGATACTCCAGACTCGCATTTGACAAGTGGATTCCAGTTGGGAAGCTCTGTCTGTGCTGTTTGCCCAACACACAGATCTCACAAAACTCAAGTGGCTTCAACTGGTCCTTTCCAAATTGTCTCTGCTTGCTGAGTACCTGCATTCCTTTCTGGCCTATATGGCCAAGTCTCAAGTGCCATATATTAGTCATATCAACATTAGAAGTTAAAGCAGAAATGGGTTTATCCGAGAATACATGTTGGCCATTTAGAACATACAATCCATTTCTCTTTATACCAGTTAGGATCAGTTTATTACCTTTAGATATGTGCATGTTTCCTTTGTGTGCTTTATATGTGAAACCTAATTCATCTAGTGTTCCTAGTGATATCAGGTTCCGTTTCAAGTCAGGTACATATCTAACGTCAGTAAGAATCCTAACTTTACCATCATGGAGTTTAAGTGTTATGTCCCCCACTCCCTGTATCCTACAAGTATTGTCATTACCCATATACACTGTCCCTTGGTCGGAATTTCTAAAGTTGACAAACCAGTCCCTAGACGGACTCATGTGAAATGAACACCATGAGTCCAGAATCCATTCTCTACTAATGTGATCACTAGACACAGTCAATGCCTCAGATAGGCACATCGACCCCTTTTCGGCAACCACAGTAGCACTGCCTTCATTTTCATGTTCCCTAATGAACTTATAACAATCCTTTTAAGGTGTCCCATCTTTCCATAATGATAGCACTTCTTGTCACTATTCTTATTCTTATCATGTTTGTTCTTTTTCTTCCATTTAGGTTCTTGATTATTAGTCTGATGATTATTCGGACCATTATATTTCCTTTCATTTTTTCCTTTCACGAATAAGTTCGCTCCTCCTCTCCTACTGGTTCTAAGTTCTAGCTCTCTAGCCCTTATACCAGATATCACCAAGTCTAGCCTAGGTACAACTCATGTGTACTGTAGAGAGTTCTTAACGACACTATATTCTTCAGGCAGTGCATTTAATAGAATCATAGCTTCGCTAGAGTCTCCTAGGGCTTGGTTCGTTCCTTTAAGGATTTGAGTCATTTTCGTGAATTCATCCAAATTATCATCTATCGACTTATTAGTATCCATCTTGTAATTAAACAAATTTCCCTTTAAGAACACTAAATTTGGAGCAGAAACAAGAGAATAAAGAGATTCGAGTTTACCCCAGAGTTGAATGGCTGTGTTCATTCCATTAACTTTTCTGATGACCGAGTCTCCCAAGTGGAGGAAAATCAAGTTGTATGCCTCTTCCAGGATTTCGTCCTTCGCTTCCTTTTCCATCTTTGGCCACTTTTCTGGATCCGGTTCCAGTGCCAAAGCCACCTTATGGTGGGAAAGCAGAACCCTCATTTTCTTCTTCCATGTGGTGAAATCTCATTTTCCGTCAAATATTCCAATGTCGAGTCTCATAGTCGACATTTTACTTCCTTTTACAGTAATCACCCGATGACAATTCCGCAATCACTCTCGGCAATTACTCCCCAATCCAGCCCAACCAGAATCGACAATTTCTCACACAAACAACTTCAACATAACTTAATTTCCCAAACAACAACAAAGCCCCCAATCACCCAATTACACAGAATCTTAATCACTCGGTAACTAATGATCTTAACCACCCAGACCTACAGTTTGCAACGCTTAAACTCCTTTTTCAAATTACAACACAGTGCCTCTCCTCCCCAAGACCGCAGCTGGCAAAGATTGGCACCACATAATACACACCTTCTTTTTCCAATCGGCAACTCCTGACCTTGCACGTAATCGGCAGTGGCTTGTTCTTGGCTGTATGCGTTTTAGGGTTTTGTGTTAGGCCCACCAAGAAAAGACTGATCTTCGGTCTTGCTCTCTGATCTTGTTCTTGTGGCTAATTCGTTCAGTCTTGTTCTGTAAACGGCAATGGAATTTTACGAATTTTTCGTCGCTCTGCGTATTCTTTTTGCCGTTTCTCCAATTGACAGATTAGGGTTTTGGTCAGTATTGAACTTTCGTCTTCTTGTGTTCTTGATTGGTGTCTAATGGTTCTGTTTCTTGATCTCGGCTGTGAGTCTTCAATTCGTCGATAGCTGTAATCTTCAATTGACAAAAGATTAGGGATTTTGCATTTGCCGAATGACGAAAGGCTTAGTCTTGGGCTTTTACTTTGATCTTATCGACTGATCAATCTTTTTTCCCTTCGGGCCACTAGATTTTTCTTTTCAAAAAATAGCTCTGATACCAATTGTTGATTTTTGTACCCTAAATCATTCGTCAAGCAAATTAATCGATCAATCAAGAAGCAAGATTTTACCGTGGTTCGCCGGAAAAATTCTCGACTACATCCACGTTGAACTCCGGAACAAGGAGCTCGCTGCACTAATCAATTTCAAGATTACACAAGAATCTTGAATCCGTTTACAAATTGTAATTTCCCCAAATCTCACAATAAACCCTAATCTCTAAAAGTGTCAATCTCTCAAATTCCCAATTGAAGATTACACTAACTTGGACTAGGAAATAGACTTAACACTTAGCCAAAAATAATGGAAAAACAATTAATGAAAACCTTCTCTAATTCTCAACCTAAGCACCCTTTATATATGATTGGCAAATTGAAGTAATTGGGATAACGACAAGGATTGCGCCACGTGTCCCTTATCCAACGGATGATAAGGCTTCACATTTTACAGCAATATTATACAAACCATTATTAATAACCAGCGTCAAAAGCTTTACAAAACAAAGAGTGGGTATTACAGAATGCACAGATATAGGAGAGCTTAGCACAAACCATTATCCCTTGGTTGGGCTGGTATTCATTGATGAGAATGTGATTAATTGGGAACAGCCCTAAATTTTCGTATATTCTTTGAGTAATCTTTGTAAGCCAAGGAGGTACTACAAGAGAGACACACAATTATTTTTGCATCTTGCATCAACAAGCAAATCATGAGTTTTAACAATGATATGTTGCCAAAGAAAAAAAAATTATTATCATACGGTGAAGAGAAATAAGAGGGGGGAAATGTGATGAATGAAGGCACAAGAGTGATATCAAAACCGGGTATCTAATCCGGTTCTGAAATGAGGTTCCGGTTCCGATTCTATGGTCCGGTTCCGGTTCCGATTATTCTGGAACCGGAACCGGTTCCTTGTATTTGGAACCGGAACTGGACCGGTTACAACCGGTTCCGGTTCTAAACCCGGATTTTCGGTCCGGTTCCAATCAGTTCTGGGTAGACCCGGAACCGTTGCTCACCCCTAAGTGAAGGTGTCTTGATGCTCGAAATCCCGATGTTTTGTCATCCGTCTTCGAGTGTTTCAGAGATTGATTTGATCTCTCGGGGGTAAAAGTATTTGCCTTAAATTATTTACTTCATCTCAAGTTTAAGGTTTGAATCCCACTAAGTGTATTTCTCTAGGATCATGCCTCTCGTGTAAAAACCAACGACTTATTCTGATTCGTAAGCTGACTCGGACATACCGGTTAACATAAAAATTATTCATAATATTTTGTTGATTGAAAAAATATCTGTTATGTCTCTAAATTTTTCATAATTATCATTATATCCTCAATTTTTTTCATAATTATTTTTTATAACTCTAGTGTTCTTACCTAATAGTACAAAATGCAATAATTATCTTTCGCTGTTAGAATATTATGAATTTGATGGATAATTATTAAAAAAAAAAAGTGACCTAATAGATAATTTTAAACAAAATCCTGGATGCATAGGACATTTTCCCTTGTTGATTTGACCCTTACCTTTTGATGATCTTTATTGCAAGAGAAATAAATCTGAACTCTTTTCTTATCCCACGGAGAGGTAATGCCTGTTGACTAGACTTCACTTTAGAAAGATTCTATGGCCATACCACTAAAAAGTTGAATAAATAAATAAATAAATAAAATAATACCAATATTATTTATTTATTATAATCAATTGATTTTCCAATTTCATTTTTCTCATATAAATAGCCCAAGCTGAACCCAAAGCCATTCACTCATCATAAGCTTTCAGTTTACAAAGCTAAAAAAACTGTCTCAACAATGGTGGTCTTATCAAAACCAGCAATCGAACAGTTCCCATGCAGCAAAACTTGTTGCAAATCTTCCACATTGTTCACATCAAATTCAATTCCTCTTATTGACCTCGCAAAACCTGACTCCAAACACCACCTTGTCAAAGCCTGTGAGGAATTCGGATTCTTCAAAGTAATCAATCATGGAGTCCCCCTGGAATCCATTTCCAGGCTCGAATCTGAAGCCATCAGGTTTTTCTCATTGCCAATTCCTGAGAAAGAAAAATCTGGCCCTCCTAATCCTTTTGGCTATGGCAACAAATGCATTGGTCGAAACGGTGATGTGGGTTGGGTTGAATATCTCCTCTTCAACACCAATCAAGACTCCAATCACAAGCTTGGCAAAAACCCAGATCAGTTTCGGTATATAAAAAATAAACCTCAACAGAATCAGTCAAATCAAAATTCAATATTTCCATTTTTGTGAATTCTCAGTTTCTTTCTTTTCTTGTTTTGGTTTGTTGCAGTTGTGCTTTGAGTGATTATATATCAGCAGTGAAGAGAATGGCATGTGAGATTCTTGAGTTGATGGCTGATGGATTGAAGATACAGCCAAGGAATGTGTTCAGCAAGCTGTTGATGGATGAACAGAGTGACTCTGTTTTCAGGCTCAATCACTACCCACCATGCCCAGATAGTAATAACACTCAAGTTTTGAATGGTACTAGCAATTTGATTGGATTTGGAGAACACACAGACCCACAAATCATTTCTGTTTTAAGATCGAACAACACTTCTGGATTGCAAATTTCTCTCAGAGATGGGAGTTGGATTTCAGTCCCTCCTGATCAAGACTCATTTTTCATCAATGTCGGTGACTCTTTACAGGCAAGTTTATTTTAATTTGTTACCTTTTTATTGATATTTTGAAGTTTGGTGAATGGAGATTTCATTGGTTTTGGTGGGTGGCAAATGAAAAATGCAGGTAATGACTAATGGGAGGTTCAAAAGTGTAAGGCATAGGGTTTTGGCCAACAGCTTGAAATCAAGAGTTTCAATGATTTATTTTGGGGGACCACCTTTGAGTGAGAAGATTGCTCCATTGACTTCACTCATGAAAAATCCTGAACAAAGCTTGTATAAAGAGTTTACATGGTTTGAATACAAAAGATCTGCTTACAGTTCAAGATTGGCTGATAACAGGCTTATGCTTTTTGAGAGAATTGCGGCCTCATGATAATAATGTTGTATCAAAATTTCCTATTGACTATTTTGTATTGCCATGGATTAGTTTACCTTTCTTGTTAATACTACAAGTTGGTTTTGATACTTATGTCATCTGTTGTTACCTTTTTGATGATTTATTATTGTATGTGGAGAACAAAAGTACTTGATAAAAATTTGTTATTGGTAAAAAGTGGAGAATCTCTAAAATACCCCCATGAATCAAAAGAAACATAACGCAATAAAACAAGTTTTCTAAT
Source organism: Zanthoxylum bungeanum (assembly GCA_019454045.1). Lineage (NCBI taxonomy): Eukaryota > Viridiplantae > Streptophyta > Magnoliopsida > Sapindales > Rutaceae > Zanthoxylum > Zanthoxylum bungeanum. The sequence continues at coordinate 116,728 of SKCR01023439.1, read as the reverse complement.
AGTTCTATGAAATAATTTCTGGTGTTGGCAGCAAAGTTTCATCGTCTCGCCAAAAGCTTCACATCAGTACATAGGGATAGCTTTGGTATCTTCGGGGAGCTAGGCTATTTTTTGATATCCTTAACTATAACATAATATCATAGTTAGCCATTAATTACTTTAAAAGAAAGAATTTAGGGACTAGGGTTATAGGCGAGCCGACTTTTCCGCCTATAGGCAGGACGACCGGCCCTGATCATATGCCTCAACCTAGTATTGGTAACCTAAGTTACATCACTTAAAAATTATCTCTAAGCACACTAAGTCCTACATTAGCAGGTGCTAATTGGCACCGTAAAATCTGACTGACGTATTTGTAACTGTCGTTAATATTTTCTCACGTCTATGACGCGAGAAAATCTACCATACAACGGAGGTACCAGCCATCCGTGCAACAATCCAATCAATCATTGTCACGCGTGTTAAAATATTAAAAAACAACTAAAAAAATGGATTTTAAATCTTACATGTCATTTATTAATTGGTTGGTGATACCATGTCACCCATATCTCTGTTGCACCAAAGAATTACTCCTATGACGCAGAGATTAAAAAAGATTGCACTTAACTAAGGCAATAGAATCTTGTGGGTTCTTTTCAAAGGGATTTGGGACCACAAAAATGATAAACCAACAGGTACATTGATTGATACCACGGCTTCAGCTCAGGCCAATAAGAAACCACGTAGAAGAGATTTGATTCTGGGATCCTATCTTTTTCCAGACTCATGGCTGTAAATAAGACACTTGATAGTTGATACTAATGAAATACTTCTCAAAATAAACAAATTTTCATCACATATAAACTGTAACGTACCCGTGTTACAAGATCTTTCAAGCTAGTTAAGTTCAGATAAAGAAAGAACCTTTGATCCTGTAAATTTATGCAAAAGGAGCTATTAAATGGTAACAATGGTTGATAGTGAAGGCCACTCCATGTCCATGTGTGTGTTTGTGTAAGAAAGGGATTTCTACAAATGCATGAAATATTAAAATCAATATGTGTTGGTCCATTATTGGGCTGATACCCCACATGATGTAGCATGCATTCTGACAATTTTCAAGGCAACATTTGATGCTGCGTATGAATCGTGTCTGCTATCAAAGGAAAATGACTACTCATAATCACATGTCATATTTTCAGTTTATAGAGATGTAAGAAAAGATCATGGGGGAAATGAAAAGAAAGAAGATATTTACTGAATATTTACATATTGTGAATTGTACGCTAATGGATAATAAACCTTCAAAAGAAAGAACAATTTATGAAGCAATATAGAAGACATTTTTGGTAAATGTTAAAATCCTCTACAACTAAAGAATGCCTGAAAAGAGAAACAACTAATCTACAGCAAAATCCTAGCCTTTCTATATATGTATACATGTATACAATGAAGTTTCATAAAATATTTTCGAAATTTCATATAACTGTCACTGTTCAAAATTCTCCCGGCATCTTGAGATATAACTACACGTACCATGAAATCAAAATTGTCAAAAAAGAAAAACCTCAAAAATCAGGCAAAGAACGGCAAGTGTTTTTGTGAAATCGAGAAAACGGCTTACCATTTTGAATAAACCAGGAAGCCGTTTTGGCGGCAAGTGTTAAGCCGGTATTCATAACAGTAAATCGGTTTAGCCCCGAAATTTTTGAAAATTGATTTCAAAAAACGATGTAACACAAGGTGGAGAGACTGATTTAACATAAGAAATTCATGGTTTTATTTTGTCAATCTCATTTAACAATACAAAGGAACATATATATTGACAGGAAGGAAAAACCAAACCAAAGAGCCTGCCTTGAACTTCAAAGTGAAATCCCAAAGCGAAGCAGAGAACTTATTTGACTTAATTAAAATATTGAATGTACTTTTGGTAAATGAATTATTACCTTGTTCCCGATTAAATGACATAAACCATCTACGAGGGAACAGATAGGCAATGTCTCAAGACACCATCCGGACTAAGAAGTGAAGTTTTATGGTTACTGTCCTAGGTGGGGATTAGAGACTCGGATCCTTCTATTGCCCAGAGCTGAGAATGGAGTGACTTTTCTAGTAAGTTCCCCAGTGGTGAAATACGTGTTTCCGAGCTAGCTAAGCTGTTGATCTAGGAACTAGGCTCGATGGAATTAAGGCTGAGAAAGATTCTTACTACGCCTTTCTAAGGAAATCTCCTATTGACTTGAAACAGCGGTGGTCGGTAATATTAGAAGACAACTGTTGGTATATGATGGTAAGATACTTACGCCAGTATATATTTGAAAGCTCAGACGGAGAGAATAAATGGACTCCTCGAGTGCTACTTAAGGATATATTTTATGTGTGTGTGTGTGTGTCTCTCAATTCGGCAACTACAACGATCCACTAATGAGATAGAGCAGTTACAGCGCCTGCCTTAGTATGTGGAATTTGGAACTGATAAGTACAGCTTAAAACAAGAACTGACTACTGATGTTTATTTTATAAACAATGTCCATGCCTAATAAGAATTCTGAGCAACATACATATTGTTAATTTAGGCCTTAAATGGTTCTAGTAATTGTCTGATCGCAATAGTAAACTCTGCAGATTGAATGGAATTGTGCACAAAATCGATAAATAACTTCATATTCTTTTTCAACGGATAACTATTTCTGTAATTTGAGTGACTATTGACCCAAAGAGTTACATAAACAAAAGTAAACATGGTCCAGTTTTCACCAGAATATTCAATCACATTGAAAATTTAACAAATATCAAAAGGTTCAGAGGAAATTGATAATTAATTCTTCATTGACACCAAAAAATCAAAACAACGTAATACAGAAAGGAACAGAAATATGCAATTTCATTTCAAAAACTATAGATTCTAGAAAACAGGTTGCTCAAAGTATGCACACATCATCTTTAACAATATCCCAAGTATATATGAGCAATAATATGGAGAATGTCAATACCACTTCGGCCTGCTGTAGAATCTCTTGATTATATATCACAGGCCTTCCTCGTTGTTTGATTTTTCTTGGTTCTGATGAGCCACATCATAAGTTGCATGGAGGCCAACTAACAAATAATAAACAAGCATTACTGCACTGCAAATGATGAACCTCCAAAATGCCAGATAACCCAATGAGCCTACGAGAAATAAATTCATTGCAATCGACAATGATGGCACCCATGGAACCAGAGGAACTCCCCAAACTTTTGGAACATGCTGCTTCGGAAGCAATGCCATTCCTAAAGTCCCCAAAAACCAAGGCACAACAGTTACCACATAACCAATCCATCCTCTCTCATTTGAATTCCAGATTGCTGTTATGCCTATCGAAGAAGCAATTACAACAGCTAAACACACTAGAAACTTAACCAGATTATTCTTTGGTGTAACATCCTTATCATAATATCGCCTTACAAGCAATGCGACAGCCATAAGCATAAAAATTAAGAGTGTGCTGAAAGAAAAAACACTTGACAGAACCTCTAAACTAGAAAAAAATGCAATAATGGCACTTAGAATGGTCACCAATAGAGTAGCATTAATTGGTGTTTGAGTTTTAGGGTGAACCAGAGCAAACCAGGGCGGAATCATATGAGCTCTAGCAATCTGAGTCGTGTATCGAGCTTGACCAAGCGATCCAACAAGCAAACTAGTAGTCATTCCCTTAAGTGCACATACACTCACCAAATACTTGGCCCAATTCATCCCAATTTGTCCAAAAGCAACAGAGTAAGCAGCATTTACATCAATTTCTGTATACTTCACCATCATAGTCAATGCCAAAGCCATCAAGCAATAAACCACAGTAATCATAGACATCGAACCAACCAAACCAATCGGTATATCCCTCGAAGGTTTCTTTGTCTCTTCCGCCATAGTTGCCACCATGTCAAAACCAGTATAAGACCAATAAACCACAGCTGCAGCTTCAAAAACACCCTCGGCACCATATGGAAAAAATGGCTTCAAATTTTCACTCTTTCCATGAACAAACCCAACAATTATAACAAATACAATCACACAAGCACTCACAATGGAACTAATCCAATTCAACCAAGAACTCTTCCTAGTCCCACTCATTGCTATCCCATTACAAATCAAAAGAACCAAAACAGCAACTGGGTCTAACAAATTAAACCCATCAGCAAAAAAATCAACTTTAAAACGCAACAAATCAGAATTATCACCATCAATCATGGTAGCCAAATACGAAGACCAAGACCTAGCTAAGCCAGCAGCACCAACAACAGCTTCTAAAAGAATATTCCCAGCGGCAATATAAGCAACAAAATCACCCAACTCAACACGCAAGAAAGAAAAAGACCCACCAGCGACGGGGATTTCGACAGCAAATTCAGTGTAACAAAAGGCTGATAACAGAGCGGAGAGACCCGAAGCTAAATATGACAAAACAATGGCGGGACCAGCATGTTTGTTGGCTTCTTGACCGGTGATAACGAAGATGCCGGAGCCGACAACGGAGCCGAAGCAGAGCCAGATGAGGTCCCACCAAGTGAGGCATTTCTGCATGGGTTGTTTGCTTTCTTGGCGGAGGGTAATGAGCTCGGTGGCGTCTGTTGAGCGAGCGAAGAGACGATCCTTGAGACGTGGGTAGGTTTGGGAAATCGCTGATTTGTACGAGGATAGGTTTTGGAATGATGGGTCTGGGAAAAACTCGTCTTTGCGCCATCGCCAGTAGCTTGTTGGTCTCAGTGGGACTTCTAATTCTGTCTCTACAGCCATTGGGGGACTGTTTTGGGATGTCAGTGGAGGGGACGGACTCATCAGAATCTAAATAAAACAAAAATATTTGTTTTAATATTATATATATATATATATATATATATATATATATATATATATATATATATATATAAATTGGTTGTTGAAACTTGAACAAAGCCGGTATTTCGGGCTTTGTGAATGGTAGGTAGTGAGGGGCACGGTTCCAGTAAAAAACTATTATTGTACCTCGATCTAGTGCTAATCTGAGTCGTTGGATTTAAATCCAACGATCCATATTTAAAGAGATAATTTATTTATTTTTTTTACTGATTTAGTACATGATTATTATTAGATCGCCCCTATCCTCTGCTAATGAGACGGAAATGAAATGAATCACGGTTTCTCAGATGGGACTGACTTTGGCTATCCAAAACTTTCAATTATGAGTAATGATATACATTAATAATTTTTTACTTAAAGTTTCTACATTTTTGTCATTATAACTACAGTGAGCTACAGTGAGTGATGTACAGAAATTTTAAGTAAAAATTTAAGTATGTTTATCATTTTTATTCAATTATTAACGCGCCAAATTGGACGTGTCGCAATGGCATTCAGCCAAATAAAACAAAATTTGATTTGTGTTTTATATTATTGATTTTAAAGTGAGTAAATTAAAATTATCTCTTTAATAAATTAAAATATTCATTAACTTATCATATATATTTAATAATTTTTCGGATTGACAGGAAACTGTTAACATGGCTGTTTGATGGAGAATTGTTTTTTAATCAATAACAATTTATTCATCGCACGCATAATTCTTCCGTCATTGTCCTAAAAAAATTCGAGTCATTCTACATTAGTTATTTAGATCTAGCTTAATAATGATTTTTTAATTTTTCCAATAAGAAAACTAATAACAATCATAAAATTATGCGCAATTAAATTCACAAATCTAAGACCCAAAATCAAATATGCAAAGTCACATTAATCAATAAAATGACATCATTTATTATATATGTCATTGTTTAAATCTCTTTGGTATGATTTACATATATAATAAAATCATTGGAGTACTAGATAATGATGTTGATGCCTTATGAGAATTTTTACTCCTAAATATCCGTTTGTAAACAATCATGACCTTCACAAACCGAAGAGACTAGAATACCAGATACGATATGCCTTAAGTGGGACAACTGATCTTATAGGCTACTAATAGGCTCTGACGGTTTGGTGTATCACATGGGTATATGATTCATTCATGTCCATGAAACTCACCACCGAGAGTTTTCACATATAATGTTTATCCAATGTGTCTGTGAAAACTCTCAATTAAAGATTATATGAGTAGTCATCCCACTTGAGGTCTTCACAATCTTACACGGATCTTATAACTTTGACATTCTCATTTCTTGGTCCATGAAGCCAGTCGTAGAGTGTGATTGAGTTATTTATTGATGTGTTTGAAGGTTGTGAAGATGTTGTTGGAGTTGGTGTTTGGAGCGCCAATCTGGATAATGTATAGTACATTATATTTTATTATTTATTAATAAAATTACTACATTTTCATTTCAAACCTTATTAATGGTATTGTCATTATGCATATTAGATTGATGTATAAATATGTCAAGAATGACATCGACCTTAGAATAATCATGTAATAATACTGAACATTAGGTGGTCTGACATTGGGATAAGTATTACTATTTTATAAACTATTCTTAAGTGTGTATATATATATATATATTCCTAGTCGTTGGTTTTGGAATACGGTCGAATTCCTATAACCTAGAAGACTAGCACATGTCGTATATGGAATTGGAGTTTCAATGGTTTAACCTGATGTACCATGAGTTTTGGAAACTCATATAGACATGTGAGTATTGATTGGACCGAATACTGAATGACTCACAAGTTATTCCTAATAGTTGGAAGTACACACCACTGTCAATAGAAATCTCCTTGAGTCGGATAACAAATGTAATCCTTTGACTATAGGATATCATTGATTTTTTACGAGATCATTCACATTTTGATGCCATGTATGTCAGAAATCTTTCATGATATGACCTCTAGATGTTCGTTGGGTGTGGACTGATGCACTCAGTAATCAAGTGCGAGTCAAGATAGGATCTGATCGGTGGTAAACTCACACGTAACGCAAGCGCACGTATCGCTCAAGTAGTATAAAAATATCGATCCCATGAGAACTTAATTTCTACTGTTGTTATTAATTATTGATGCTAAATGTTTACAGGTATCTAATTGGGGTGAGAAGGGAATGATTGCTTGATTGATTGGTTGGATGTGGATTTGCTAAATAAATAAAAATATAAAATAAAACAAAGAAAATTAATAATAAAGAAAATAAATATCTAGGGTTGTGATTCCACACAATATTATTCTAATGATGAATTGATTCTCTTATATATGTGTAATAAATCAATTGTTAACTTGGAACACGAAGATATGCAAAAGCATCTTCCGATGGTCAGATGCAAACACCCAAAGTAACCCAATTAACTATATTCCTATGTTAACCAAGTTACCAGAATTAATTAAGTTCAAGTTCTAATTGTGGCTACCCCTGCCCGACATGTATATGTCTATCCCAGAAGAAAATCTCCCTAAGGGAAATCTACCCTAATGTGAGATCGTGAGCTATTGAATCTAAGGCTTAAACCTAAAATCCATTTTCCAAGTTCATTTTAAGTTTACCACATCAATCTTATTAGTGGCTAGTTAATAAGAAGCATTAAGATTAAGATTCAATAAATAAACCAAAACATCACACATTATATATATATATATAAAAAATCAATTATTAAACTTGTGAATATTGTGCTTCATCACTTCCCTAGATTAAAAATAAAATGCTGGGGTTAGGGGATCCACCTTTAATATTTCAAATGTAGAAATCTCACTTTATTATAATATAGAAATTATTAGTGTTATCCAATTAAGTCAAACCAACCATAAAGGTGGTGTTATTATTTGTCCATAAACCAGCCATATAGGCGGTAATCATCTGTCACCTAAAGACCGACCATATAGGCGGTGTCATATTATGTCAAATAAATAAAACCATCCATGTAGGCAGTACAACATTAATCCATATTATTAGATTATAATTTCCATATTATAAATTAAGTGAGATTAATCTACGTTATCATATTAACGGTTTCACCCTTCCCCCAGCGGAAATTAACTACAAAACATAAAAGAAAAATAAAATAAAAAAACTAATATTACTACTAGAAATAAAAATACATAATTAAAATACTAAAAATAAATACAAACAAGATACAATCCTTAGATCCTTATTAAGAACATTAAGGAAAGTATGAAATTTACAAATGAAATGACTTGATATTTATAGGCAAAATTTTGCATCCATCAATTTCTCCACCAAACATGACACAAAACATGACACCAAATCCTCTACCAAACATGCAAGCATGTTTGATGGAAGTTTGACAATTTTCATTTTCATTTTTTTATTTTATTTTTGTTTTGAAAATGACTTTAATAATTACACATAACATACTTCCAGATATTTTATCAATTTCGGTCATGAAAACTTTAGAATTCGAAATTATTATGAACGTTAAAATTGTAGATCTTTGAGTCTTATTTAATCTGGAACTTGAATCACCTCAATCCGATATCAGAGTAGAAAGTTATGGCCAAAATATGAAAGTTACGCAAAGTTGAAATTTCCAAAATTGTACTTCATTAGAACGTCATTTCAAGTTTCCAACCTCTAAAATCCAAATGTCAAGTCCAGTTTTTACCCTTATTTGTTCCATATTTCTTCTTGATTGATTTCATTGAGTCCCGATTTTATTTTATCTGTAAAATAAACTAAAACACATCAAAACGTTCATAAAACCCGAGAAACTATACAAAATATTAAGTAAAATGGACGGTAAATATTGATATATTTTCCGCTCATCAGGATCCGTCGGCCCATATGTGTACCATAAAAGGGTTTAAGTATCCATGTGAGTAAGTCACGATTCTTAAGATTTTGGCCAAAGTCGATCACATATGGTGAATCGCATCAGTTGTAAAGAATCATGGACATATCGACATGAGATGTGCGCCTTTGGAAACTTGACGGTGTATTCTATATTTCCTAAGCACAAATCGGATAGCCTACGATTGAGGGATTGATAAACATATGTGATGAACTCGACTTGTATAGTTCAGAAAGGTCGTTCGTGTTCTTCGTAAATTCGGAGGTGGCCGAATTGCGTACATATTAGCTAGTCTTATATGATGAACGTGTCTGAACTTAGAATGTCCCAATATGAAGTGTACTCGTTGAGCATTTGGATAGCCGATTAATTTTGATAAAAGATAATATTCGATATTATAATTATCAACTAAGATAATCAAGTGTTATTGGATAACATTGATTATTTACTTTGACCTAATTGAATTAATTGGATTATTTCAATAATTACACAAGAGCTTAATTGTAAAATCACAATTATCTCTACCATTTGAGGATATTATGGTAATTGTAAGCATGTAATAATAGGTGGTTTTGGCTTGATTTAATTGAATTAAATCAAAGTGACAAACATTGAACTAATTCATTTCATAATCCTTGTTCTGATTTAATTGGATTAAATCAAAGTGGTAGACAATGAAGATTAGTCACACCTAATTATACATTAGATTAAGCCCACGTAAAAGTTGATTACAACTTTTATTAATTAAAAATTACCTAAGTTTTGCTATAAATAGGAAGCTTTAGGAAGGTTTTAATTAAGTAAAGTAAAAGCTTGAGAAAGATACATACAAGCAAGAATCAGAGAAATTAGCCTAAGTTAGAGAAGTGTTTAGAGAAGCTTTGTGAGGTCTCCAATATTTCATCTAGGAGAAATCAAGATTTGATCTTGGGGTGAAGCTTGCTAGCATTGAAATTAAATCGGATCTTGGAGTCAAGCTTGCTAATCCTTGGAAGTTCTCCAAACATTTCAACAAGGAGAAGTAGATTGGATATTTGAATCAACCTTGATAGGTAAATTTGATCTTCTCCAAAAGCTATATTTTTCATTAGTGAGACATATAGTATTGAATTATGTATTAGATACATAATGTTGAAATTAGGCTAATTAATTGTTTTAGAATGCTTTGGAAGTATAAATACAATATGCTTGTAATTAGGTCAAAATATTTATGTTAGACATAGACATAAATTAGAGTTTGGAGCTCTATATAATAGCTTAGAGCTAATGCTACCATTATAGAATCACTTGACCATATTTGGGTGACCTAGAATTGTTCACGAGTCACTTTATTGTGAGATTCTAATTTGGTTTCTGTTTTGAATTCAAAATTTACGCAAATGCTTATTTAAAATAAATTTATATTTTTGTAAAAAATATTTGATATTTTGAAAAACTTGATTTTTATTCTATAATATGTGTTGATGTTGATTTTAAAATTACACTCATGTTTGATATTCACGGGTTAGACCCATTTCCGCTGCGCGGGGCACCGATCCGACCCTAGAGGTTCCACATCTGCCCTAACAGATGCAACAGAGGATCATCATTTTCTCGGGTAACTTTTATTTAGGATAGTCATATCCCATTATGCTAGATGATATATATGATTAATGCATTAGACTATGGTCGTAGTAGAAGGATCTTATTGTTGGGATTGATGCTCTCAACAACAATCTGTATCGTATTTATGATATGTTTATGAATTTAAATAATAATTTTTTCATAATATTATGTATTTAATGGTAACACCGCTTATCTTTTATATACATATTCGATCTAATTTAATTTAGATCAAAACTAATTGAGGTTTAATGATGTATATATTAGATAAAGACATAAGAATATGCAGTAGTCATACAGTTATAGTGAGGCTTTTAATTGACATTGGGAGGTGTCACTACGTATAATATATTCTCAAATAAATTTCATGGTCGAGATTTACTGACATGGTTCGTTAGTAAAATCCATTGAAACTAGCACATGTCGTAAATTGAGACATGATCCGATGATTTATCTCAATGAACCATGAGTCTCGGGAGACTAGTATAGACATGTAGGTTTTTATTTGATGAGCACTGAATGACTTATCAGAAGTATTCATAATATATGGCACATCAATGTCAATAAGAATCTTATCGAGTCGAGTAGCATATATGGTCATTTGACTTAACATACCACTATGTATGTATGAGTGATCCTCCACACCTTGACAAAAGTCACATCAACAGTCTTTTAAGACCAGACCTTCGCCTATTCATTGAGTGTGGATCGATGCTTATGATATCCTCGGATTTATCCATAGAGGATTCGTTAGTCCCATGTGTGAGATTTAGGCATCCACTTTGTGATATTTAAATCTCTTATCATAGTACATTTTGGAAACGAGTTTCGAATGTTGATTGAGAGATCACGAATATGTCGGTACACATTTATGAATTGTACAATACAGAGATTTGACGTTCTTATCTACATCCACAGTATAATTCGGATAATTTATGACGGAGGGACTTTACGGTATGTCTAGACCTCGACTTGTATGGTTCAATGTGGTTATTTGTGATCGTCATAATTTATGAGTGAGATAATTATGGACATCGAATGTGTTCCGTGACAGAACATATTAGAATTTAATAGATACACATTAGATTTTTGACACACATATAAAATAATTAATTTATTAATTATTAATTATTTTTAATTATTGAATATTCTTGGAATATTATTTAATTAAAGCTTATTAGATAAACTTTTTAACTTGGAAAATTACGACAATATATTTGACTTAATTTCGGTCATGTATTTAATTTGTCAAAATGATCAAAATGTCTCTCCTTTTATAAGTGCAAAATTCGGCCATGTGATGAAAGAGATGAAAATTTATTTCAATTTTGGTTTTGGCTTGGAGAAGCTCAAAGTATTGAGTTTATGGTTTAAAAATTAGGGTTTCTTTAATCCACCAAAATAAGAGAGTGTGAGAGAAAATTTAGAAGCATATCAAAGCTAGTATTGGCAATTAAGGTGATTTCCAACTCTAATTTTGATTGAAATTATTTCTTTATGCTTCTAAGTTATTAAATATAATGTGATATTTTTATTTCATTATTTGGTGTCAATTTATGTTTAGAAACCCTAATAGGAAGCCTTTATTGCATGTGTAGAATTAATTTGACTAATTAGTATAATTAGGTCAGATTGTAGTGTGGAACACCAAATTGTCATTCTAGATTTTCTTAAGCTACTCATTGGTGACCTAGAATTGTTCTTGAGTTGCTTTATGGTGGTTGACTATAATTGGTAATTAAGGATTTAGATTTGCATGTAATTTTTGAATTAATTAGATTATTAATTTAATTAATTATGTAATTAATTCAGTTATGTCTAATTTGTGAAATTGAGATATTGTAGATAAAATTGGATGTGAAATAATGCATAGGAAAAATTCTCGAAATTTTCAAATTTTTTCCGGAAGTGTTTTTAGAATTTTATGGAAATATCACATTATGGTCAAAATCATAGTTTACTGAAATTGCGATTATTTGTGCACTTGTACACTACTAGGACTAATATATAAGTGCGTAAAATGTGTAAAAAAATTCTCAGAATTTCAAAATCATTCCAGAAGTGTTTTGAAAAATTTCGGCAAAAATCGGACTAGAGGCAAAATGATAATTTATTAAAATTATAGTGATCTGCCATTAATTCATTAATTGGATCACTGTAGCGATAGGCTGGTTGTCTGATTATCCCGGTCGTCTGATTCGGTGAATTAGTAAATCAGTTAACGTGTATCATCGAAAAGTATTTTCGAAAATTTTATCTTAAGTCTTTATGCGTAACCACTCCCAATATTTGATATTAATGAGTGATTAAGGTCAAATATGGATAAATTAGAGGTATATAATGCCGGTTAATTTATCCAAACTGAATAATATTTTAAAAGTCGATTTCGCCCGCTGACTCGCTTTCGATGCATTTGCCCCAACACTTATTACACAAGATTATTGATTTATCACAATCATGAATATATCAATATTATATCTTTAATCATAAAAGTAGACATTATCCCTATCATATTTCATTTGGTGGGGATACAACGAGGCAAAAGATTGTATAATATGAAAATCATATATGGAATGAGTTTTTTCTTTATAATTCTGTCTTTTTAGGGGCCATGACATATCATTATCATGGTTATTAAAATTAAAATAGCCACATGACGGATATTATTAGAGGGTAATTTATATCCGATTAAATTATCATGATTCAATTTTATGTCCAATTGAGAAGAACCTAATAGATAATAACACATAAGAAAGTGTAAAGTTTATGGTAAATGTGCAAATAAATAATTAAGAACATGTTTGATTGTTGTGATAATTATGTATAAATGATTTTCAATATGTTTGATTATTGTATAAATTATTTAGAGTGTAAGTGGTTGTTTGAAAATGATCAATAATGGTTTGGATATGCTTAGATTCAGATTAGAGTGTAAATAAAATAAGAAAAATTAAATTCGGGCCAAGTTTTCGTTAACTGATAGGTTTTAATGGGCTAACCGATTGGATCAGTGAAGTTCGAATTTTGAACTTCACTAATATCCAACTGATCATAAGTTTGAAATTTTAAAGTTTGAAGAGCTGCAGTCCAATCCTAAGTTATGTAATGGATGTGATAACATCTTAAAGATGTGATAATGATTTTAAATTCAATTTTCAAACTTGTGATCACATCATTTAAGGGATCTTATCCTTTGTTGCCTATAAAAGATACCATTTAAATGTTCTATATTGTAACACTTCTTTTGTGAGAGAGAACCATTACTTTGATCATTCCCTTTAAGTATTTCAGAGATCACTTGTGTCCATTATTCATAGAATAATTGATGCAAGGTTCCTTACATAAAATACAAAGCTTTCATTTTGGTTAGCACAAAATAGCGAACTGAATTTTTGTTAGAGGTTGAACCGCTCACTATATGCATCTTATTTTCGTGTGTGTATCTATTTGAGGCCAAACATTTAGGTGGCGATAAGTAGAGATAGAGAAATCAAAAGAGTGGTGGAGTAAAAGGATTTTTTGATGCTAGTAAGTTCATTATATATATATATATATGTGTGTATGTTTTTTTTTAATTTTATATATTATAGATACTGTATTTTTATGCATAGCCCGATTGTTAGCACCTTTTCTATTGGCATGTGTCCGTGACAAAACAAGTTTAATTGAGTTGTAATCTTTCATGAAGATCTTTGTGCAATTGGACTGGTTTCTGGCTGTTGTGCATCAGACATGCGTTCGTGGTGCGTTCGTTGCAGTGTTCGAACGTGTGGCGTTAGTGGCACGTTCTTTATTGGGTTCGAACGAGAGCATTCCAGAGAGCAAACGTTCGAGTCACGTTCTTGGTGGGTTCGAACGAGATCATTCCAGAGAGCATCCATTCGTTGTGCGTTCGAGTGGCGTTCGAACGAGTCTTTCCAGTGGGCACGCGTTCGTGGAGCGTTCTAGTAAGCATTCGAACTCGACTGCGATCTGAACGCGTTTTTGGCCTGCAAAACCCTAGTTTTTCACCCTACCTATAAATATAACCCTTAGTCGCCATTCTCATCAGTTGAAACACATTCCTTTTGAACCAAAACCTCTCAAAGCTTTCAACTCTCTTTGATTTCACCTTGAAGACTCTTTGAATCTCTTGTCTTCTATTTGTTTAGTGAAATCCAATCTTTGTTAACCTTCAACACAACCTAACCCAAATTCCCTAATCCTTTAGAGTTCTTTAGGAGGAAGTTTGGTAGTCGGAGTTCCGGCGTCAGAGGTGATACAATCTACTCAGAGACTTCAGAGGTTCTGAAGAAAACCGTGGGTCGCGGGCTTGAGGAGTTGCCTTGAGTTCTTGTAGTATAGAGGTACTTGAGTCGGTGGAGTTGCCACCATAAGTCTTGACCATCGCTGTAAGTTTTTCTCGATATAGTGGATTGGGATGGTAGCCGATATACCCGGAGTGGTTTTTTTTACTCGCAAGAGTTTTCCACTTCGTCACCAAAATTACTTGTATTGATTTTGTGTGGTTTGATTATATTTGATGCTTTAATTATTGTTACTGTTTTTACATTTCCAGCATGTTATTTTAGTTGGTTGTTTTAGAAATTGCCTGTTTCTATTCCATAGTTACAGTAATCAGGACTTGTCCTGTTTATTGTTTGTAATTCCGCATAGGGTCAGAACCTTTGTGTAAAATCGAATTTTCATTTGGTATCAGAGCCTGAACTCGATCATTGACCCATTAGTTATGGAAAGAAGCCAACCTTTAAATTGTCCCCCATTCCTTGATGATGATACCATCACGGATAGTGATTTGGCCTTGTTTGCAAATAAGTTTAGGAAATTCTTTAAACTTAAGAAGAGTGGTCATAACAGTAATAGGAATAGGAATGATATGTATAGAGAGAGTAGGCATAGCAGGAGTGAGTCTAGAGAGGACATGGGTAGTAGACCATGTGGTGTCCAGTGCCATGAATGTGAAGGATATGGGCACATTAGATCCGAGTGTCCCACATATCTTAGGGCTAAAGGCAAGAAAGTCATGGTAGCATTCCTTAGTGATTCTGAAGGTGATGATTCTTCTAAAGGCAATTATATGGCCTTTCCTTCTAGTGTGACCGGTGAGAGGAACGAGTATGTTAGAGATTCTGGTTCAGAATCCTCTCACAGTGAGTCAGTTGATGAGGATAGTCTTCAGGTAGCTTGAAAAGAATGAAGCTCAAGCTAAATTTGAGCAAAGTCTCTTGATGGTAGATGACCTGGAGGAGAGGAATAAAGGCATAATAGATAGAGTCCAAATATTAGAAACATAACTTGAAGATGCTAGAACTCAGTTGTCTGCATTTTCTAGTGGGAATAAGAAAGTGGATCGTATGTTAGGTATTAGGTTTGAGCCTAACTGTGATAAGGCGTCAACTTCTAGAGTCGTGCCTAAACCTCATAAACATGACTTAGACAAAAAACATGTTGAGTGTAGTTATGTGATTCCTCTTTGTGTTCCTCGTCCTGTGACCCCAACCTCGATCTAGAGGTGTTGTGGGTAAACCTCGATCTGTTCTGAGGTTTGTGCCTGTATGCCATCACTGTGGCAAGGCAGGACACATTAGGCCTAAGTGCTATATGTTGCACAAACAAAAGAAAAGGCCTAAGACTGTGTCTCCTAGATTTGATTCTTCAAATCTAATGTCTCAAGTTTTTGCACTAACCAAACAAGCTCAATTTCTTAGTGAGAAACTTGCTTTGTTGTCTGGGAATACTCATGTGAAAGAGATTCCTAAATAAATTTGGGTGAGGAAGCAAGATGACTTCCCATATACTTCTAAATGTCTTGATCCTGACAGGCATGATGAGAGTGTACTCAGGTGTAACTCTACTTAGAAGTTGCATTTATTTTCCCATTGCATGTGTGTGTGTGTGTGCGTGTGTTTTATGTTTTTGCACGTTTAGTTTGTTTTCACAGCATATGGGTGTGTGTGTGTCTTGTTTTTGTTATATGTCCCTTAGTATATAGGATGGAAACCCGGACATAAATTTCATAGCCGATTCCGAATGGACGGTAGTATGATCTGCACTCAGGATACAACTCCACGTACCATTGGATGTTTTACAAGCCTGTTTGTGTCTTTATTTTTATTTGTTAAAATCTGAAAAATTCAAAAAAAAAAAAAATAGAAAATGAAAAAGGCAAATTTTTTTTACGGCTTGTTAGAGCATGAAAAGCTTATGCATGTGATCCTGGTATGTAGGATATATGATTATGCATGTATGATATGCTTTTATTTTTCTTGATTCTCTATATACATGAGTGTGTGTGATAACAACCTTTGGTATATCCTGTGCTTGCACCTCACATACACGTTTTTATTTTATCAAGGCTTGGTCGCATGTATGAGTTTTTGGACTGGCTATCTAATTTCTATCATACTTTGTTCATTTAGATAGTGTGACGTTTGACTTGATGACCTTGCTATCCCCTTTTGCAACAGTAAAAAGAAATAAATTTAAAAAAAAAATGAGACTCAAGTGCAAAAGAGCCAAAATGGTCAAATTCAAAAGATAAGGGTAAAAACCCTTCACTCGGAAGAGTTATTAAATATGAGCTCATGATATTTCTGGGGTAAATAATATAGCATGCAACCAATGTTGCTTATTTTCAGGTCCTAGTGGTGCTAGGTTTGAACACCTATTTTGTGGACTTGGTTTGTTTAGAGATGGATTTCTTTGGCTGTGTTCAGCTCATAAAATAAGGTCTTAAGCCTTGATTCGTTATGCACTTTATTTTTCACGCAAGTGCTTTATATGCTTTGGTGTTTATGTCATATGTATAAGTGTTGTATTTAGCTACTTTTAAAATAATGCATATTGTTTCATGTCATAAACAACTGAATACTGACTGGGTATCATTGTATCTGTTTGAAATGCTGTTTCAGTCAATTTTTGACAGGATTTATTTTTGTTCATCTCAGTATGTGCTTGTGTGTGCTTCATATTATTGCATACCAATTTTTTATTTCCTGTGCATTTTTCTGAGTTTTGGTTTACTTCCCGTATGTTATTTTACTAACTGTATGTGCCTGTTAGTGAGGGGGAGTAATTCCTATTTTTGTATGCTCTTGCTTGTGTTGTCTCTTGTTCTCCTGTTATTTTTCCTGTTTCCTTTACCCTTTGTCATTTCGTGACAAAAGGGGGAGAGCCTTAATTTAGGGGAGAGCCTTAATTTATGGGAGGGAGTCGTAGATTATCCTTTAGATATCTCCGTTTTAGAGGGAGTTCAAATTAAGGGGGATATGGTTATCTACTTGTACATGCATCGGGTTTTATACCTGTTTATTTTATAATTGATAATCCCAATGCTTTTCACGGTATATTATTGATTGCGGATGTTTCAGGTAAGCATGTATGTTATTGCGGTGGCATTATTTGAAGACTTCTTGGTTAGGTATTAGATCGAGTCCAATTGTAATACGTCACTGTTTTGATGGTTGACAGTTGACTATTTTCTTTTTGGGTCTATTACCGTAGTCTGTGTTTTAGGTAGTGTTTTGTCACGGAATGCCAAAGGGGAGATTGTTAGCACTTTTTTTATTGGCATGTGTCCGTGACAAAACAATTCAATTGAGTTGTAATCTTTCATGAAGATCTTTGTGCAATTGGACTGGTTTCTGGCTGATGTGCATCAGACATGCGTTCGTGGTGCGTTCGTTGCAGTGTTCGAACGTGTGGCGTTAGTGGCACGTTCTTTATTGGTTTCGAACGGGAACATTCCAGAGAGCAAACGTTCGAGTCACGTTCTTGGTGGGTTCGAACGAGATCATTCCAGAGAGCATCCATTCGTTGTGCGTTCGAGTGGCGTTCAAACGAGTCTTTCCAGTGGTCACACGTTTGTGGAGCGTTCTAGTAAGCGTTCGAACGCGACTGCGATCTGAACGCGTTTTTGGCCTGCGAAACCCTAGTTTTTCACCCTACCTATAAATATAACCCTTAGCCGCCATTCTCATCAGTTGAAACACATTCCTTTTGAGCCAAAACCTCTCAAAGCTTTCAACTCTCTTTGATTTCACCTTGAAGACTCTTTGAATCTCCTGTCTTCTATTTGTTTGGTGAAATCCAATCTTTGTTAAACCTTCAACACAACCTAACCAAAATTCCCTAATCCTTTAGAGTTCTTTAGGAGGAAGTTTGGTAGTCGGAGTTCCGGCGTCAGAGGTGATACAATCTACTCAGAGACTTCAGAGGTTCTGAAGAAAACTGTGGGTCGCGGGCTTGGGGAGTTGCCTTGAGTTCTTGCAGTATAGAGGTATTTGAGTCGGTGGAGTTGCCACCATAGGTCTTGACCATCGCTGTAAGTTTTTCTCGATATAGTGGATTGGGCTGGTAGCCGATATACCCGGAGTGGTTTTTTTTACTCGCAAGAGTTTTTCACTTCGTCACCAAAACTACTTGTGTTGATTTTGTGTGGTTTGATTATATTTGCTGCTTTAATTATTGTTACTGTTTTTACATTTGTAGCATATTATTTTAGTTGGTTGTTTTAGAAATTGCCTATTCCTATTCCATAGTTACAGTAATCAGGACTTGTCCTGGTTATTGTTTGTAATTCCGCATAGGGTCAGAACCTTTATGTAAAATCGAATTTTCACCGATGATAAGTCTTTTATGGGGACACTCTCTGAAAATTATGAAATTGTAAGGATAAATGCTAGGAAAGAAAGGAACTCCGAGGAATGTATCTCAAATGCCAGCCAGAAATCACCCATGTCCAGCCTGCATTCTCTCTAACCAGGACATCTGGCCAGATATGACTTGAAAACCCTACATCCGGCCGGATGTAACAAAGCTGTCACTGAACGAGCAGATTATCAGTTACTGAAGTTAAGGGACCTGATTATGTCTACCAGACATAGAATTCAAATCTAATAACTGGTCGGACATGTATTGAGTTATCAACACACGTGCAAAATTCAAATATCTGGAATCAAGGGCTTGATTACGTTCAGCAGGAGATACGTCCCGAAATATAAATCTGGATGGACATAATTCTGTGTTTGATGTTTTGATTTGACAATCACTCTAGAAATATTGGAGGAAATGAAGGGATTATGCTCCCCCATCCGTTTTTCAAATTCACCCTTACACAATAAAAATGGGGTATCCCCTCTCATAAAACAGTTCGGATCCACCCTAAAGAATCTCTGCAAAAAAAAAAATTCTGAAACGGTAAAAGCAAAAGTGAGAAGCAAACACCCATACTTGGAGTTCTTTCCCCCAGGTGTGAATCCAACAACAACTCAAACTTCAGAAAAGGTCTTCAGAGCCACTATATACACATAGGTACGATTTAAGGGCACCATTTTAATACTTCTGGATTTTGGAATTTCTGTTATTAACACAATATCTCAGGTCGGACGTACATCATATCCGGCCGGACATGCACATACATCCTGCCACCTATAAATATGTCAGGTCGTGTTTACTGTTTCCCATAGTTAATTGTATGCTTAGTTATTTTTATATTATTCGCCATTATTCCTTTATGCATGTTTAAGTGTTTCGTTTTACTGCTTTAAATGGTGATATGCATGTGTTTATTTTACTGTCTAAGATAATATGCTTGTATGCTCTATTTCATGTGCGATCCATGAAAGATGTCCGACTACTTGTCCTATGTCTGGTCAGATATGTATGATATATGATAGAAACCCATACGTAAGTTACCTAACCGATTCTGGATGGATAGTAATATGATTCGCACTCGGGATACAACTTCATTTACCATTAGGATATGTCCATTTACAAAGATCGAATTAGTTTAATTGTTTATGCCATGTCTTATTTGTTTATAGTTAATCATATATGATAATGTTGTAAGCATGTCTCTATTTATTTGGCTTATTTGTCGTCTCATGCATTTTTTTTTGTTATTGTTTCAACTCATAATAGTTATGCTATGTATTACTTCAACATATGAATATGATTCTGGGTTCCTGCCTACGATACACATCCGTCCAGACTTCATATAAGTCCGGTCGGATTTATATGTTATATGTGCATATACGGCCTGGCCTCAGAGGGGCATACGCTGTCTCTGTGAGTATGTGATTATATTGTTGTTATCCCACTTTCTGGTCATTGGTAAGTAATCTCATCGTTATTATTGTTGCTGCTATATTATCGTTGTACGAATTCGTAATTATTTAGTTTATGCGTCGTATCCCTGTAATTGCGTTATTTTCTGCGTTATTCTATCCACTGCATCTTTACTTCTTATGATTATTATCACTTTGCTTATGTATCATTCGACATTCTAGGATTCTACTTTGTTGTTTATTACTGCACTTGTTATGATGAAAACCTATTTCTGCGCTTCTGATATGTGCGGTATATCCGGCCAGACTTCAAGTAAATTCGGCCGGACATGAATATGTAATACATATCCGGCCGGGCCTATCCGAGGCTATGCCTTTGAGATACATGCCCATATTTTTTTCAGTACCATTTTCTTATCAAATGCTATAATAATTTAGTGTTTTTATTCATGTCTGTGCATTGTATGCCTTTAAACTGCTTTTGCGTGTTCTTGCATTATAAGATATGTGGATACCTCATTTGAACGTAAATATTATACTAGCATCAGTAAGAGACCATCTCGAACCCAAACGGGTTTAAGGTCGGACCTTACGAGGGGTGTAATGCGATATTAAATCATTCTCAATGTCTCATACTGAGTGGCGACTCTTTTATTCTATGGTTAGTCCCCCCATGGAGCTATCCGTACTCTTTACAGACTGCGAGCCCAACAGTGTAGTGGTCGCTATCGTCATAGGCATAGCTGTAAACTTTGTTTCACTCCAACAGATGGAGACTCCACTAGAGATAGAAAATCGACCCCGATAAAATACCTTGTAATATTTATAGCGAGATTGAGGTGAACCATGTCTTTATATTTTGCATACCCTATTTAACCCTGATGGCGTTAGATATCGAGAAATCACTTTCACTCAAGGCGTTGGATTGGTATTTGATGATAACTATTGCTTGTTGGCACGTAACCTTGATATTGGTGCGTTCATTTGGTCCATCGAACCCTTGAGTGGGGAGACCTAGTTATGGACAAGCTGTATACTTGGGTATAAAAAAAGTGAGTTCATTTGGTCGATCAGACCCTTGAGTGGGAAGACCTAGTTATGGATAAACATTCACCAATAACAGCTTAAGCCTTACCATTTTAGCCTACATGAAATCCATAGTGGTTATCCCATAGAGGCCTCCATAATTCTTATGTTTGGGCCTCCAATCATTTGAAGTCAAATTGAAAATTTTACCATGTGATGAAAACTTGTTGGGCCTTTTTAACTGGTACAAGTTTATATTTCATGATAATTGGGTCAAACACTTTGTGATGCAGCCATCATAATGGCCTGTTGGGTTAGAAAATAAGGCAGATTAGGCAAGAAATATCTAGCAGACTCAAAAATGACCAGCATGACAGCTCCCGTGTAGATCAGTAGGAAACCACAGTGAAACCCTGGCCAATGCTCTTGCTAACCTGACAACGCCTCGGGCAACGGGGGTTGAAACTAGTGAAAGGATGAATGAAGAACTCGTGAAGAGAATGACCGATGAAATCCCTATTTTTGATGATGACATGGCTGAATATGTAGCAGGTAAAATGGCCAAATCCCACACTAAGGCTGAGCTCCAAAAACTAAAGGAGAAAATGGAGATAGTCGTCCAGAAAATGAAGGGCAAACACGAAGACCTGTTAGACTATGGTGCCATGGCATTCAAGGAACAATTGCCTCCATAATTCAGAATGTCCAAAATGGTGAAGTTTAATGGGAACAAAGACCCAAAGATTCATCTCTGTCAGTATTTATTATTGATGAGTTCGACTAGATTGTCCCAACGCTAAGTACATAAGATGTTTGAGATATTACTGGAGGGAGCACCGGTGGTATAGTACCATGACTTGGAATAACAAATGAGGGATGATTGGAGAGCATTGGTTGAAGCCTTCCTAAACTAGTATGTCACAGATATAGAGATCGATTTGACGCTCTGTGACTTAAAGAGCACCAAACGGAAGCCGGAAGAGAGCTTCAAGTAATACGTTCACCGTTGGAAAAATCAACTTTTAGAGATGCGAACATTGCCCTTAGAGAATGATTAAATTAAGATGATCATCAAGGGCACCAAGCCCTCCATTAACAACAAATTGAAGAGGATGACATCAATGATTTCTAATTTTCGACAACTGAAAGATACAATGATGGATATTGAGGAAGAGAAAGCTGAAAAAAAGGAAGTATTACAGCCAGAATAAGAAGACCCATGAAGGACCTTCTGGAATAAAGCCCAGCCACGCTTAAATAACTGCTATAAGAAATCAAAGATTTTCAAACCTTGGAAGATCTTTGTCAAAGGTGTTTGAGAAATTGAAGAGGCAATGTCTGTTGGCACTCCTAGAACCCAAACCACTACCGGACCTAGCAACCCGCCACCTTAAACTGAACTAATACTGCTACATCCACCAGCAGAAGGGACATGACACCGATAGCTGGCCCCACCTTAAACATGAGATTCAAGACATGATCAACGAAGGCAAGATACATGTTCCCAATGGCACCACCCCTAGACATGATTGTTACATAACTTCTTCATTTTTCGTATTATGAATTTTTTGAAATGATCAATGATAATAAAATTCAATATTTCCTCAAGAATATTTCGTCTCTCAATAAGAAAAATGAGCGTGTCTAAATCCTTACAATAATTTTAAAATTTTGAGCGACTATTAGAATGATATCCACAAATGCGCACTAAAACTTACACTTATAATTGCATTGCTCACTTAGAAAGAATTTATGGTGGCACAACTTGTGGAAATGGTTAAAATACTTGACATTCATTTGACTTCTTTCCGAAATTATGATGAAACTAGGTTAAGGAGATGATGCAAATACAAAAAAAAAATGAAAAAAGAAAAAGTGTGAAAAAAGAAGGAAAAAAGAAAAATAGAGAAAAAATGGTGAACCCAAAAAATCTACTCTGTTGTTTGAAGTCAGGAGTATTGTGAACCCCATATCAACTTTTGCGTCAAACAACAACTCAAACTTTGAGTATGCAAAACAGCTTGAGTTAGTGAAATTGTTGATTAATCAGGGGCTCGCATCACAAATGTGCAGTCTTTGTGTCAAAATACAGTTTAACGACTTAAGAAACTAGGAATGAACCCTACTTAGAATAAACTTTTGACAAAATTCTAAGATTTATTGATCCTTAACCAGGTGTTAGCTTGTCTAGACAAAGTGAAAGGATAAAAATGAACTAAAGTGCCAACGCTAAATCTACATTTTGCACCAGCATAAACAGATCCTGATTGCACGCAATTCTTTATAAAAGAATCACACACACACAGAGAAGCATTTGAAAGGTAGAACCTTTATTGGAATTGAAATTTGAATTTAGATAATGCACATAATTTGAAAAGAGACAGAATGTCAAAGAGAAAATTTTTAAGAACATGTGAAAAGTCATTGCACGATAAAAAGAAATTTGAAGAACAATATCGATGACTTGGAAACACCGAAGGACAACACGAGCAAAAAGCAAGACGAAGCCTAATGATATCTCCGATGAAGGGCATCACGACTCATGCATCCTCTCAAGTCAAAGAACGGGCCTACAACTAAAGATCATTTGCACACATGCATACATACGCTTAAGATTTCTTTTTCAGGAAGTTGAACAAGCAAAGAAGAAAAAACTCTCGAGAGATAGGGTATGCAGCAAAAGCTTCCAAAACACGGAGCATCCAAGATTAGAAAACTGGGGTGAAGCCCATATGAAAGAGAGAATTGAGGGAGAAGCCCACATAAAAGATAATGATGGGGGCGAGACCCTCTTTAAAAGGAATGTTGGGGGCGAGGCCCGCCTAAAAGAAAAGATCAGAAAAATATCATATAACTCTGAGAATAGATGGAGCCTCATGAATGAGGACATATATCAAGCATAACCGAATGAATCGGAAGAAATAAAGAATGAATCCTCTTATTACCGAATGGATCGGGAGAAATAGGGAATGAATCCTCTTATTACCGAATGGATCGAGAGAAATAGAGAATGAATCCTTCAAATTGAAGAATCAAATGAATTGAGAGAAATATGGAATAAATCCTCGAAATGGAATAACCGAATGAATCGAGAGACATGAGAATGAATCCTCAAGAATGAAGCAACCGAATGAATCGGGAGACGCGGGAATGAATCTTCAGGAATAAAGAAACCGAATGAATCGAGAGACATGTGAATAAATCCTCGAGAATGAAGCAACCTAATGAATCGGGAGACCCGAAAGGTGAAACTTTGGGAATAAGAAATGAATCCTCGAAAATCCATCAACATCACAGAGGGGGAGCGAAGCCTCCATAAACAGATTAGTTATGCATGGGGGATGAAGTCTCCGGGGCTTGAGGGTCCAACCTATCAGAATGTCAGATAGGGGGTCGAAGCACCTCAGCCGATCGGGGCTTTGGAGGACTTAAGGGTTCATCACTCATCTCAGAATTACGCAATCGGGGTCAAAACATCTCACAATCGATCGAGGCATCGGAGGACAATGGTCCAACAACTATCATAGCAGAGATCGAAGCATCTCACAATTGATCGAGGCATCAGAGGACCGAGGGTCCAAAAACTATCACATCAGAGATTGAGGCATTTCACAACTGATCGAGGTATCAGAAGAACGAGTGTCCAATAACTATCACATAAGAGATCGAGGCATATTACAACCGATCGAGGCATCAGAGGACAGAGGGCATGTCAAGCCCTGGTAAGGTTCTTTGCTTTGCATCGAATTAAACCATATGCTCCACCATCCAACAATTATCACAGTAGAGATCGAGGAATCTCATAACCGATAGAGGCATCAGAGGATCCAGTGTCCAACAACTATTACAGCAGAGATCGAGGCATTTCAAAAACGATCGAGGCATTGGAGGACTAAGTGTCCAATAGCTATCACAACAGAGATCGAGGCATCTCACAACCGATCGAGGTATTGGAGGACCGATAGTCCAACAACTATCACAACAGAGATCGAGACATCTAAAAACCAATCGAGACATTTGAGGACCCTAGGGCCGGTAACACAACCAGGTAAGTCCGGTTATGCCCAATGAACCCGGTAAGTAAAAATACATGCATGACTTTGATAGACTTGTCATTATCACACACTGCACAAGCCTACCAAAGTGGGGGTGACTATAGACACTGTATTTTTATGTATCACCCGATGATGAGTCTATTACGGGGATACCCTCTGAAAATTATGAAATTATAAGGATGAATGCCAGGAAAGAAAGGAACTCCGGGGAATATAGCCCAAAATTCAATCGGACATCACCTACGTTCGATCTACATTCTCTCTAACCATGACATCCGGCCAGACATGAGTTGAAAATCCTACATCCAGTCGGACGTAACACAATTATCACTGAACGAGCATATCGTCATTTACTAAAGTTAATGGACTTGATTATGTCTGGCCAGACATAGAATTCAAATCTAATAACCAGCCGGACATATATCGATTTGACAGCACACGTGTAAAATTCAAATAGCTGGAATCACAGGCTTGAATACATTCGGCCGGAGATACATCTTGAAATATAAATCCAGTCGGATATAGTTTGAGTTATATCTAATATTTTGATTGACAATCACTTGAGATATATTGAAGAAAGTGAGAGGATTCTGCTTCCCTTCTTCCTTTTTCAGATTCACCCTAACACTATAAAAATAGGGTCTCCCCCCTCACAAAACAGTTCGCGACCATAAAGAATCATTGCATAAAAAATTCTGAAATAGTAAGAGAGAAAGTGAGAAGCAAACATATATCTTTGGTGTTCTTTCCCCTTGGTGCAAATCCAGCAACAACTCAAACTTCAGAAATGATCTTTAGAGTCACTATATACAAAGAGGTATGACTTCAGGGCACCCTTTTAATACTTCTGCATTTTGAAATTTCTGTTATTAACACGGTATCTTTGGCCGGACATACATCACGTTCGACCGGACATGCACATACATTCAGCTGCCTATAAACATATCAGACTGTGTTTACTGCTTTTCCTAGTTAATTATATGCTTAGTTATTTTTATGTTATTCGCCATTATTCCTTTATACATGTTTAGTTGTTTCGTGTTACTACTTTAGTTGGTGATATGCATGTGTTTATTTTACTATCTAAGATAATATACATGCTATGTTCTGTTTACTGTGCGATCCGTGAAAGATGTCCAGTCATACTTGCCCTATGTCTGGCAATACATGTATGATATCCCGCTGCATGATCCCCATGATATATAGGATGAAACACTAGACATAAGATCCATAGCCGATTATGAATGGACGATAATATGGTTCGTACTCAGGTTACAACTCCACGTATCATTGAGAGATGGTTATTTACGAAGATAATATCAGTTATAATTATTTATGTCATGTCTTGTTAGTTTATAGTTAATCATATCTGATCCTACTGTATGCATACCTCTGTTTCTTTGGCTTATATGTCGTCTTATGCATGTTTTCTTATTTTTATTATTGTTTCAACCCATTATAGTTGTGATATTTATTACTTCAACATATGGACATGATTCTGGGTTCTTGCCCACGATACACATCCGACCAAACTTCATATAAGTCCGGCCTGATATATATGATATATGTACATATCCGACCGGGCCTCTCCATGGCCAGGCTGATGAGGGGCATACCTTGTCCCTGTGAGTATATGGCTATATTGTTATCTAGCTTTCTGGTAATTGGTATGTCATCTCTGTTGGACAATTATGACCCATAACATCACTATTTATAAAGAACATTGTATTTTTATACAAATTAATTATGTGACAAAAGGAAATTGTTATTTTATCATTATTGTAATTAGATTACTTGGATATATATTAATGATAAAAGTCCATA
The DNA here is from genome assembly GCA_019454045.1 of Zanthoxylum bungeanum. Taxonomy (NCBI): domain Eukaryota; kingdom Viridiplantae; phylum Streptophyta; class Magnoliopsida; order Sapindales; family Rutaceae; genus Zanthoxylum; species Zanthoxylum bungeanum. The sequence continues at coordinate 89,427 of SKCR01023439.1, read as the reverse complement.
TGGTTAAATCGGATTAATAAGATATGAGACAGTATTAATCCATGAACGGTTTAATCATTAAATATCCATAGTCGAAGTATTATCGAGACTGGACATTGATAATGCAGAATAGACTAGTATTACACTTGTGTGCGTTATGGAAGCTTAACATCATAGTTCTCATATATTTAGGTATTGGATACTTATGCAAGTGTAATAAGAGGTTTTGTTAGCCGTTGGACCAAGAACAGTTCGCTCTGGATAGACCCACTCGGAATCCCATTGGTAGTATGACTATGTGTCTATGGGAATCTGAATCAGGGTAGGTGTATGTGATCTTTAACCTGAGACTTACGTCGCTATTACTTGCGACAATCAATTTACTTTGGTATTGGTCGTTTGGAGCTTTAACAGGTTCTGTGTACGCCTGTATTGGGTTTACTGAGAATCGTGGTGTATTGGGTGTGATGTCAAGATGAGTGTATCACCAGGATACAGAACTAGTACTCTTAAAAGCTGCAGCTATCGGGATAGTATGACTAGGATATGACTTCCCGATTACAGAGATTAGTTACTCGGGATCCGATATATGCTTCGTACGGGGCAGACACAGAGCCAGCCCTAGGCCTAGCATATCACATCCGATACTGGATCGTATTACACATTACTTTATATTAGTATTACTACGCATGATACATATGATATTCCTCGGTGAATATTTCTGGAGAATTGGGTAGGCACGGTGCTTTGCTAGAAGCCAACCATGTCTTGTAAATCTGTGAGTACATAGTACGGGGTACGCATGTGTTCAGATAGTCCGATAACTGTATTTACTGCCAACATATCCAAGAATCTCTTGGGTCGCTTCCCAAAGATTCACCAATGACATTTGACTCAGATAAAATTAATATGGGATTAATTATGAGAGAGAAAATCAATCTGGGATTAATTACGATAAGAATTAATCTGGGATTAAATTCGTATAGAAGAGAGAACGCGATTAATTTAGAATCAATCGATAAAATAAATTTAATAGTTAAATTTGATTTTTCTATTTAATTTATTTATTTGTGGCTAAAATAATATATCATATATATTAATTGAAATCGAATTTTAATTCGGGCGAACGAATTAATTTAGAATTAATTCGAAAGCGACTATCGTAATAATTTTGTGAGGCACAATTATTTAATTAAATTGGATTTAATTATCGCGCGACGGTAAATTCGTTTATTCGGAATTAAACGAACCTGATAAAATTATCCGTGACTTAGTTATGTGTTGGAGAAGCCAACTCAAATTTTGAATTTAAAATGTGGTGGGACCACATGACTTACATCAAATGTCAAATTTTGATGGAAGCAGTTGGCTTAATTAATTAAGCCTTTAACACACAACTACCAAGTTTTGAAAAAACTATTCACTCTCTCATATTTTCTCTCATTGCCGATTCTTATTCTCTCCATTGTGAAAATTTTGCTTCAAAATTTCTACATAGCTAGCACTTGGAGGAGTCAAATGATGTGATAGGGAAACTCACCCAAGGAATAAAAAATATAACAACAAGCTTGGAGCTTCATCCAAGAGGAAATTTTCGAAATTTCTCCATAACTCAATGTAAGTGATTTCGCCACTTTTCTTGTTAATTTCACACAAAATCATATTTAGGATCTTGTGGCATGTCTTAGAGACTAACAATGGTATCAGAGCCTTGCTAAATATGATTTTGAAAACTAGGGTTTATAAACTTTAATTAGAAATTTTTGCTTGGAGCATGAAAATTCAAAATTGAGTTGTTGGTTGATGTTATATGATGATAACTTGGAGTTGTGCATTGTTGGATTGTTGAAAATTTGATTGGATCAAATTTCCCAAATTTCCTTATGTTGGCCGAATATTACCCTAGAATAGCTCATGGTGATTTTTTAAATTTTGACATTTGGATGTGTTAATGGAATGAAATATATGTTGAATGTTGATTTAATTGGATTGGAATCAAATTGGATGTTAATTTCTTGTCATTTCCGTGAGAAGCATGTTGTTGGAGACTTGATTTTGCTTCAATTTGTGTTGGACATGAATTGGAATGATAAGCATGATTAATTAGAATAATTAATATTTTGGAAATGTCAGATTAATTAATTAGTTATGTTAATTACACTTAAATTGGATTAATGTAATATTTGGAATATTGTATTAATGTAAATTAGTCCCTAAAATACTAATTGGGCTAATTTGGTTATATTTGGATTAATGGGCATGGTTGGACCAAGTTTGGTTGTGGACAATTGGGTTGGATCCAATTGGGCTTAGACTATTTCCATAAAAGTCCAAAATATGACTTTTATGTCTTTAATAATCTAATTGGGCCTAATGGGCCAAAATTAATTTATGGCATATGGTGATTCCTAAGTGGGCCAAAGTATTATGGGCTTGATCCATAATGGCCAAAAGTCCATGTCTAAAGAATTAATTAAAGCCCATTGGACCTAATAGAATTGGCATTGGATGCTAAATGGGCATTTGAGACCATTTGGATTGGATTTGGAATCCAAGTCTAAAAAGGCATTATTATAATATAATAAGTGTAATTGTTTAATTTGGAATTAAACTTGAATTAGTATTGAATACAATTTAAATTGGATTTAATATTGTAGTTTGATATAATTCAAGAATACTTACTTTGAGTATTTATTCTTAAACAAGTTGGACTTGCGCAAATCAAATCGTTGTATGAACATTGGATGGTCATTAATTGAAGAATTAATTAATTAGATTACATTGATTGACAACATGCTATGTGTGAATGTTTGGATGTATTTGTTTGAATAATGTATATCGGATGGATATTAGATGGGTGGGGGCAATTTTGGAAATTATTGTAAATAGTGTATTTATTTGAAATTGGACCTGCGTGTCCAACCCATCACCTCTTATTCTCATTGTATTTCTCTTCTCACCAATTTCCCTCAATATAAATGAGGTTTCTTATAGTATTATGTAATTGGGAATATAGAAGAATGTAAAGTGCTAGCGGGAGAGAGATTTATTCTAGGAACAAAATGTATATGAATATCCATATGTATATCATTATTCTATTTATCGTGCCTTATTGTGCTTTTAGAATGCATGTTTAAGGGTGTATGATGAGACTTAATCAAAGATAATAAATTGGTTGCCAATTTATGAAAACGCCATCGCATTTAATATTAAACATTTCCTTCAATTGAGTGGTTCTCTCTCAAGATCCAAGATTGGCTTTGATTTATTGGCCAAAGTCAAGATCATTGTCTATCGCGGATGTGTTTGAACCATGAAAGCTTTGTTAATATTGCATGTCTTGGGCAGTTGTGAGTTGTTGGCCAAAGTCGAGGTCACTTTTGTTCATCGACGTGGATTACGAAGCTTTCCCACTGTCAATGGGTCGCGCTTAACTGTAATAATTAAGCTTGTTGAGCCAAAGTCAAGGCTTAGTTGATTCAGAGGAAACATGTTAGGAAATATATTAGATATATGTTTCAGACTTGGATGTCCACCTATCGGATCTAGGAATTGGATGGGATCCAATTGATCTTAGAGATCTACCTAGTTAAATTTTATACAGCTTGTTGGCCAAAGTCAAGGTTGTGTATTATTTAACGGGATCCCAACCCACTAGGAAACTAGGTTTCCCGAGTACTCAACGGAGGGATATAGACTCGTCGAAAATTAGTTGGAGGCTAGTATTAAATTTACAATTTCGTTTAACACTCGCTAATATGCACGTTCTATTATTATTATTTCTCGTAATTATATATATTAGTTGGACTAATATTATTCATTTAATATTTTTCTTTGAACAGTTAGACTGTACTCAACACTACTCCATTTGTAGTTGGTTATATAGTGGGACTATAGTAACCATTGCATTTGAGTGTACCCGAAACATTTGATTGGATAGTTGGACTATAGCAATCAAAATGGCAGGAAAGATAAGTGTTAGAGACATAATCATGGGTGAGAATGTCTTTAACGACGCAAATTTTCCAGACTGGGAAATGAACCTCAGGATAGTCCTGGGAGCTGAGAATTTGCTCTATGTTATAGAGAGACCTCTTGAGCCTGAGCCTGGACTTGAGCAGCCAGTAGAGCATGAGCTTTGGAAGACTCACCATGATGATAACTTTACTGCTCAATCCGTTATGCTTGTTGCAATGACTCATCGATTTCATCGTCAGAACAAGGGATTGGATCCTTATGCGATGATGTTGAAGTTGAAGGATCTTCATAGATCTAATCTTAGATCTCGAAAGTATGAGTTGTAGAAGAAGCTCTTTCGCTCTCGTATGTTAGATGGTACATCTGTCGAACACTACGTGTCATAGATGATTGCTGACATCGAACAGCTGGGTCAGTTGGGCATTACCTTCGAGGCCGAGACTTCCATATATTTGATCTTACAATCTCTGCCCAACTGCTGGGGCGGGTTCATCATAAACTATAATATGATGAACCAAGAGAAAACTCTTGGAGAGTTAATGGCTATGCTGAAAGAGGCAGAGCCAGAGCTTCTGAAACGCAAGAAGTGCGAGACGCATCTTACTTCTACATCCAAGAAGGCCAAGGCTTGGCCGAAGACTTCTGGGGGTGTGAAGAAGAAGAAGGGCAAGGCTCAATCTGTTGGTCTACTCTAAGTCCCAAGGATCATAAATCAAGTATGAACATGTGTGATTATATTCGAGGAAGTCGCGGAATACTTACATCGAGCGATTGAGCGATGCTTTGACGAATAAAAACGAAATTATGCTCACTGTTTTGGCGTTGGCAGTCCACTGTCCAAGCTCACTGGTTCGGTCTTCAATCAACAAGAAACCAAGCTCCAAGCTTCGTCATTTGATTCCCGGCTCATGGGTGAACTTCCCTATCACTTTCGCATGTCTCGTAAGTGTGCTAGCACTTGTGATTTTGCCACAAAATCCCACTTGCTTCCCCCTCACTGCTTGGCATTTCCCAGAAATTACAGTGAAGAATTTTTCCTCTTTTGGGCGTGTAGATGAGAGGAAGAAGGAGATAATTGTTTTGGCTCCAAAATGAAAAGGAGAGAGATCGATTTGGTTGAGGGATTTTGTGTATCAAATACACAAATCTAATTTCCAAAATTAATTAATTGATTTTTTGCTTTTTTCAAAAAGGTCAAGGCAATTAATTCCAACCACCAACATCAATCAATCAATCCATCAATCAATCAAATCAAGTGACAAGTTGTCACATCACTCAAAGTGACTAATGATTTGACGCTTGATGCGACTAGTGATTTGACGCTTGATTTGACTTGCGTGCCGCACTCGAATTCGAAATGCGAATGCGCTCGTAAATAATCTCGGGCTCGGGTTCGTAATTCCAAATTAACAAATTTTTCGTTGCGTCGTAATTAAATGATTACGCCTAGCGAAGTCACTATTCACGTCGCTAACGAATTAATTCTAAATTAATTCGTTTGCCCGAATTAAAATCTAATTTCAATTCCGCGTCGAAATCCAATTTCGTTTAATATATCGAATATATTATTTATAATCGTTATCTCTCTTTAATTGATATTTGATCCTAGATAAAATATCTCCGCAATTAATCCCAAATTAATTTTCTCTCTCATCTTATTAATCCCAAATTAATTAAAAGTGCGAGTCATACGTCATCGGTGAATCTTTGGGAAGCGACCCATGAGATCCCCGGATATGTTGGCAGTAAATTCGGTCGTCGGACTATCCGAACACGTAAGTACCTCATACTACGTTTATACCGATTTACAAGACAAGGTTGGCCTCTAGCAAAGCGCCATGCCTTCCCAATTCTCCGGAAATATCCTAACAGGAATAAAGGATCTGTATCAGGCGTAGTATACGTAGTGTTGCGTATTTATGTCCAGTATCAGATGATCACATGCGAGGCCTGGGGCTGGTACAGTGTCTGCCCCGTACGAAGCATATATCATATAACAAGCAACTAGTCTCTTTAAAATCGGATAATCATGACCAAGTCATATTATCCCGACGGTTGCAACCTTATATAGAGAACCAGTTATGTATCCCTGCGCGATCATCAACTTCATATGACTGGAGTGACACTTCCGTCTTGACATCACACCCAACACACTACGATTCTCAATATACCCAGTATTGGCGTACACAGAACCTGTTAAAGCCCTGGACGACCGCAACCAATGTATATTGATTGTCGCAAGCATTAACGGTGCAAGTCTCAGGTTAAGACCAAATACACCTACCCTGATTTTGGATTTCCATAGACACATAGTCATACTACCAATGGAAATCCGAGGGGTCTTATCCAGAGCGAAGCTGTTTCCCGTACCATCGGAGAAACACAACCTCCTATTACACTTGCATGAGTATCCTATACCCAAATATATGAGAACTATGCTGTTGTGCCCTCACAACGCGCACAAGTGTAATACTAGTCTTTTACACATTCATCGATGTCCAATCTCGATAATGCTCTCACTAGGGATATTTAATGATTTATCCTTCGTGGATTGATACTGTCTCATATCATTCTCAATCCAGGAAAAAATCACAGGGAGCTCCTATCATTTATATATCTTAGTGATCTAATCACAAATGATAAGTGTGCAATCTCCTTTGTCACATAGTTAATTTGTACAACAACACCGTGATCTGTACAAATAGTGACGCTATGGGTCATAATTGTCCAACAATCTCCCACTTGGCCTATAGCCAGTCACTCGAGTGCTTGACACCCGAACTATGTACTGTTGGCTCAAACTGCTGATAAATGCTTTCGTCAACGGATTTGCATGATTATCGTCTGACACGATTTATTCGATCATCACATCGCCAAGATGTATGATCTGAACGAATCAGATGAATATCGAAGTATGTATTTGGATCGTTGATGAGACCATTAATTCTTTAGCCTGTGCTCAAGCCTAGCTCAGCTGCTTACAAAATTATATCTAATCTAATTAGATTTATTTATCGACCCATAAGGCTTCCATTGCTGCCTTAACTGCAGCAGTAACCCGCATTTGTTGTTTATTCAGTAACATTATCTTGCTTGGAAGATTTCCAGCTCACTGTACCGTTATTCAAATTGTATAGTACCGTTTGCGACTTATAGTCGTTTTTATTGGTTTAGGAAACTTGCTACAGTGATCCCAGTCACTTCAAGTTCCCATTCTCTACAGATTAAGACAGCATCCTTAGTTCTCTAAGATACTAACGGATGTTCTTAACATCAATCCAGTGACTATCACTTGGATTGGCCTGATTGTGAATCCATATGCACAATGCCTTGCGGTACATCAACTAGTTCTAAACTTGTTGATATACATGGAATCCATTTCGGACTCATGACACTTTTTCATAATAGGGAGTCGATACCTTGTATCACTTCCTCATACGCAGTCAGTTGGTATTCCTCAATAAGATAGACATCTTTATGAGGTGAGATCTGAAACCCATACCCAGGTTATTTTCTGATTCTCTCTGACATACGCGGTTCTTATGTATTCGAAGATTATGGTATAGTTTCATCCTTGATGAACTATATGTGTTCCATTAAGGATTCGGTGCCTGAAATAGTATCACTCCGATTTTCATCGAGTTATACTATCCTCTCACTTACCACTGCATATCGGTATTCCTCTTAGGAAAACCGTATGATGAGCAACAATCTAATTGTTCTCTAGTGAGTTGTATAAGTACTATACTTATGGTATCCCTAGGATAACCTACAATTGCCACTAATCCAATTTGGGTTTTTAGTTTGGTATTACCCAAACATATACCTAGCATTCCCAAATATTTAGGAATTAGAAACCTGGTTTCTTTCCTATTCATATCCAATATGATATCTGTCAAACAGATTATTATGGAACCTTATTCTAAATAAGTTCTGCACTGATTATGCTTATCCGTTGAAGGAAATGGTAGCTCATAGCGACTCATGATTAACCTTATCATGTCCAACAAAATTCGGTTTATCCGTTCGGACACACCGTCAAAATGACGTGTTCTGGGAGGAGTCCTCATTTGAAAGAATACTATACTCTTTCTAGTATATTAGAAACTTATTGCTTAAGTATTTTCCATTACGGTCTTACCGTGACAGTTTTATACTTTAGCCGATCTTTTTGTCTATTTCGTGTCGAAACTTTAAAAGTTTCCGATTTGTTTCAAAAGAGACACATAACCGTAACGCGATGCCACATCCGTAAAGGTCACGAGATATTCATATCCACATCTAGCCTAGCTAGACATGGGCGGGCCCACTTGTTTCACTATGAACTAGGGCTAACAGATCGGTGGCATTTACACTTTTAACAAGTAAATAGTGTTATAGGCACATTGCCCAATAAACTAGATTCGTAGACTTTATTTGATTGGAATCAAATTAATCCTAGTACCCACACTTCAAAAATGCGGATATACGAGTCTTGTTTGATTATGTCCCTGACAACAATGCCACAATTAATTTCACCTGATCAAATCAGTTGAGCTTGTAACATCCCGGGTTATTTTAGAATATTAGTGTAAATTTTAATTTCGCGTGTAAGGTTGCGACCGAACGCGAGGATTATTTTTTTTAGTAAAATGGGGACTTTTTCCAACAAATTAGTAATGGAATACTAATAATTAAATTTGAAGGATTAAAGTGAAATTTAACATTTTGTATTAAATTATTTTAGATATTTTTGTTTTAACACACATGTAAATCAAACACACACACGTGGAAAATTCACACCCACACAATTAAATACACACATATTATCTTATATACATATATTATATGTGAACACACACAGCCAGGATATACACAGCACACACCCACACAGACAGCAGGAGAAATAGAAGAGAGAAGCTGAGAGGAATCCAGAAACCGAGAATAGAGGATAATGGATAGAGAGAGAGCAGAGACGAGAAGAGGAAAAAAATCGAGAGATTAGAAGGAAGAAAATATGAGGATCCAACAATTCAAAATTCTAATTTTCATCCAAAGATAGAACAGTAAGTATACTATTGACAAGGAATCCCTTGAGTTTATTTGCTAATGATGTGTTTGGATTAAGCAAGAAATTGAAAGGTTGGGTTAATTAAGATGATTAGATATATTTTAAAGTACTTAATTTTAATTGTTGATTATGAAATTGGAAGAAAATAATTTGAATAAATATTGGTGAAGAATCGGTAGAACCCTAGGTGGTTGGGGAATTTTTGAAATTTGGATATGAGCATGATAAGTAATTTAATTGGGACCTAAATTAGAAAAATAATAAAAATCTATGTTATATTGCGTGAAGAAATTCCCTCTATTTTTGGAAGTGTGTCTTACTTTTCTCTTAAATTCTGTTTTGGGCGTTTAATTGGGTATTTGAGATTGTAGTTTGTTCTTACTCTATCTAAATATTAATCAAATTTGGTAGTTGGTACTAAATAATTCAACAATTTTTTTATGAGAATTTAATTGACACATAGAGCAGTGGTTATTGACTTACTGTCAAATTTCTGAATGAGTAGTCCACTGATTTATTGTCTTGCTAATGTAATCCACTCATAGTTAAATTGTTATATGTCAACTAACCAAATAGAAGTATGATTCGTTCTCTGTTATCAATTGAATTTGTAAAAGGATAACTATAATGACCTTTGCAGGGTGGAATGAGGACATTGTTAGGATTTTTTTTTTATGTGCACTTATATATTATCATAATAATTGATTTGTGTAAATTGCTATTGGAGACTTATTGGGTGTTGCAGTTTATCGCAAAATTTATATAAACTTTGATAATTTATTTCCTTGTTAATATTTAATGTTTAACACTTAATGTGAATAGAAGCATGCAATAAGAGTCTGTTTTCAAGAATATTTTACACATGCGATTATAAGATTCTTTCTAGTTATGTCATTATTTGACTATTATGGTAATGTGTTTGGAGGGTGACAGTTTAACGCTAAATATGGTTGCAATAATTATTTATTTGAGTATTATTAGCTTTACTATTCAAGAATATTGTGAGTTTGATATATATTGTAGATAAATAATCTTTTTCTAATTCAAATATAAGAACACTTGTATACATGTGGAAACATATGAGGTTTTTGTTTAGAAGGTAAACGTATATAGAGAAAGTAGTATTTATATCTCATTAATTTATAGATATGCATGAACATATGCATGTAAATATATGGCAGCCTAAAGATGAGCATATAAGAAAGCAGGGATGCGATAGGTGAAAGCATAAATGCATATGCATATATGTGGTTTATTTATTTGTTTATTTATTTTCAGAAATATGGTTAAAATTAAGAATGGTTTTGGAATTCAAAAGGTTTCAAAAAAAAAAAGTTTCAAACGTGTTTGAAAGAAAAGTATTTCAGAAAATATTTTTTTACAGCTTTGAGATTTAAAGCATGATTTATGGTTTTTCGGGGCATGAGGGAAAAACTCACCCCAGTATGTAACTATTACAGAGATACTGTTGGAATTGACGGATAGAGACATGTGCATATGTAGAGGACTAGGGGGACGGCGATACGTAACGCCCCTAGATCCTAGTTTATGAGACAGGATGGCGGCATAGGATCGTGTACCTGATCTCCAGTTCAGAGCTTGGGCGGTAGCATAGATTTGCAACCCCAGTTCTAGTTGTGGCTTGGGGGACGGCGATACGTAACGCCCCAAGACCACTAGTTTCAGGGCAGGTATGGCATGCTTTGGGGGACGGCGATACGTAACGCCCCAATGTCATGGATTTGCATATCTAGCTCTACGGCGTATGGGGGGACGGCGATACGTAACGCCCCTATGCGCCAGTTTTCAGCAGATACCCCAAATACAGTTTACAGTTTTCAGAAAGAGCTTTTCCAGAAAGAGAAAGTAAAAGTAAGGTTTTCAGCAAAGGATTTTCAGAAAGAAACTTTCAGAGAATAATTTTTCAGAAAGAGTTTTCAAAGAGTATTTTCTAAAAAGCATAGCATGTTACAATTTTATATAGTATACACGACGTGCATATGAATTATATAGGTTAGAAATTCATCTGAGATGCATATAGTTAACATTGAAGCATGATAGCATGATTATATATATATATATTTGTGATTAAAGCCTGAGTATTGATTGATGTATGTGTGCATTATATGCTTATATGGAAGGAACAGGTTGTAAAACACTAGTTCATGATTATAATATTTTATATTCAAGATTGTACGGTTAGTATTAGTTTGGTGGTTGTGCAATAGAAAGAATATTATATTTAGATCCGATTTGATGGTATTTCAATGTGTTAAAAGAAAGATAACTATAGTAAAAGTCTGAATTGGAACTAGTAGAGGATTAATTAGGAAAGAAATAAGATATCAGAGTAGCGCAGCGAAAGCAAGTGTTTTGAATTTTACAGGTTGGTGATCCGATCGATCGACCACAGATACCAGATCTTGAGGAGCCGGATAGCAGCGTTGCAGTTAGCCAGTCACCAGGTCTTGGGAGTATTAGAGTCAAGTTGTATAAGTTAACTGTAAAAGTTTTTGTTTGTACGTATTTTCGGGCACGGAGCCCAGTGGTATCATGTCTTGAGTTTATTGATTTGGTGTTATATTATGTGTTGGGCCCTATAAGATGTATTGAAGTGCTGGACTTTGATCCAGGTTGTATGATTTTTAGCAAAGGTCATGTCGAATTTTCGTCAGAGTCAGAGGCTTATGGAGGCGGGATTAGTCTGTCTCCTGCCGGTAGCATCCTGGCTTAGGCGGGATGTTACAGAGCTATTTATTTGTCATGTAATATGTTTGAGATTTATTTATATTCAAAAATATAAATTCTGTTATTCACATCTAATGTGTTTATCTTAATATCATCCTTATATAATAAAACACTTTAGTGTTCTAGAATATAAAGGTAAACCCACAGTGGGTTAAACACTGATACAAAGATAATGTTTCTAGTCAAACTAGTTACATTATAACAGTTCCCTAATTTAAGTACACACCCAAGGGTAGTTCCTAAAATTAGGTATCTACGGTTAAAACAGCGACTTTCGTCCCGTTTCCAATTCATAGATTAAATCTCTACTGAAGTCAGTATCCTACTCAAAGCAGATTCTGAACATCAATACATATATTTTATGTACCACCACTAAGTATTTAAAATCTAATTTTAATACTACAATCATATTTGAAGTCAGAGCCTTGCTCGTCTTCAATTCCTTCATGTCTGCATTGTCCAAACGGCAGTCACGCTTCCGCGATCCCGTTTGCCACATTTAGGCAGACATTTTGGGATATGTCATTTATCTTCCTAGAAGATTATAATGATTTTGCCTTTGCCCTTTTTCCACATTCCAGTAGCCTTTGGCCAAGCCTCGGGTTTCTAGAATATCGAAGTAAGGTGCGTCTTGCGCTACTTGCCTAATTGCAAACTTTGACTTTGTCTCATTGAGAATAGTCATTAACCCTCCAAGAGTTATTATTGCAATTTAGTACTTCTAAAATCTAAGCATAGATTTATGAAGATCCTTCAATTTCATTATCATACTTTAAGGATCTAATCCTTAGTTCTGATTCAGAAATTAAGGAGTCTACTGCGACAAGCTTAATGGATTAAGCACTAAAGTTACCATTATATAAATATTCCAAAGATTATGCTCTACTATTGCTTAACTCCGGGCTTAGGCATACTATGTTATTTTATCAAATAAAGTAACTTATTAGTTTCCAGGACCATCATGAAAATTATTCCCAATTTGAAAATTAAATCATTTAAATACATTTTCCATAGGATTATGTTTTAAATGTCAATCTTTCATTTCTATCTTGATTCTAATAGTCCAACTATTTAATCAACGATTTAGGTACTATTTATTATAATGATTACAATAGTCCAACTATTTAATCAACTATAATTTAATAGATTAAAATCAATTATATTGATTACTATAATCCAATTATAAAATCAACTATAAATGAATAGTTTGAATATAGTCCAACTATTTATTAAAACAACATTTTAAATATTAGTCCAACTAACATTTAATTATTTGACGATGAATGATATTTGATTTGAGCGCGTATGGCAAGTAATTAAACGAATGCCATTCAATTCTTACCTCCCACTATTTTTTGGCGAGCCTCTAACCCTCTGTCGAGTACTCGGGAAACCGTGTTTCCTAATGGGCTAGGATCTCATTAAATATCACACAATCTTGACTTTGGCCAACAAATTGTATGATAATTAACTAGGTAGATCTCTAAGATCGATTGGATCCAATCCAATTCCTAGATCCGGTAGGGGGACATCCAAGTCCGAAACATATATCTTATATATGCCAATACATCCAATGTATTACCTAACATTTTCCTCTGAATCAACTAAGCCTTGGCTTTGGCACAACAAACTTAGTGATCCCAGTCAAGCGCGACCCATTGACCATGGAAAGCTTCGTAATCAATGTCGATGGACAAGAAGTGGTCTTGACTTTGGCCAACAAACCACAACTTGGACAAGACACTGACATGTAACAAATCTCTCGTGATTCAAACACATCCTCGACGGACAAAGGCCTTGACTTTGGCCAACAAGCCAATGCCAGTCTCGGATCTTGAGTGAGAATCACTCAATGAAAGGAAAAATGCTTAATATTTTGCGAGGGTTTTTCGAGTGAAAATTGGCAACCAATTTATTATCTTTGTTAAGGTCTCATCATCATACACCCTTAAACATGCATTCTAAATACATAATAAAGCGCGTATAATAAAATAATAATGATATGCAGATGGATACTTTACACATTGATCCTAGATCAAATCTCTCTCTTTCTCTCTCCCGCTAGCACATGTATTAGCTTCTACCCGTTACACTACACTTCTAAAGAAACCTCATTTACATTGAGGGGAATAGGTGAGAAGAGAATACAAAGAATATGGAGGTATAAGGCTGGACACGCATGTCTAATTAATAAATTCCAAATTTATTACAATTTCTAAAATTGCCCCACCCATGTAATATCCATCCAATATACATTATTCATGCATCGCAACCATGTATTCACACAAGCATGTTATCAATCAATCTAATTAAATTAAATTAATTAATCTGATAATTAGTGATCATCCAATGTTCAAACAACGATTTGATTTTTCTCTCGAGTCAAACTCGTTTTTGCGAATAAGTACTTAAAGTACAAATTCTCGAATTAAATTAAACTACATAATTAAATCCAATTTAATATGCATTCAATTCTAATTCACTATTTAATTCCAAATTAAATATCACACTTTATTTACGAACCTTTACGACTTAAATTCCAAATTTAATCGTTACGGGTCTCAAAGCCCGTTTAACGTCCAACGTTAATTTAATTAAAGTCCAATGGGCTTTCAATTAATTTCTTAAGGTGTGGACTTTTGGTCAACTCGGGTCAAACCGAATAACCAAAATCCAATCCGGGAGGTACCCCATAAGCCTATAAATCAATCTTGGCCCATTAGGCCCAATTAAACTTTAAAGGTCCATTAAGTCGCATTTGGGCTTTATGGAGGCGGTTTTGGGCCCAATTGGATCCAATCCAATTTGCCTTAACCCAATTTTGTACAACAAAGCCCAATAAGCTCATTTACAACATAACAAGCCCAAATCCAATTTAAGGCCCATTTAATCAAACACAAAAATTCCAAATTTAATGTTTAATTAAACTAAAGTGTATTAACATAATTAATCACCCAAATCAATATTTCCAAAACACCAAATTAGTACTAATTAATCATGCCATCAACATTAAAACATGTCCAACACATTTTAACAAAAATCAAACCCAATTACATGCTCTTATGCTCTCGGCAATTTGGGGATTTTACGTCCGATTCGAATTCAATCCAATTAATTCCACAATCGACATTAACTCATATTCCCGAATGATTTCCAACACATCCAATTGTCAAAAATCAAAAATCCCAAGACATTTTAGGGCATCACATTTTCGGCCATGACCAAAATATTGGGGAAATTTGTTCCAAACACAATTTCAACAAATTGATCCAATCAATCCTTAATTCAAACACATTTAAGCATACTAATCCATCCAATTTCATTAATCATGCTCAAAATCAAGTTTGCCCAATTTTAAGCCCTAAATAATTTTCATGCTTTTAACCAAGCGCTCTGATACCATTGTTGGTCTACTATAAGTCCCTAGGATCATAAATCAAGCATGAACATGTGTGAATACAATCGAGGAAGTCGCAGAATACTTACATCGAGCGATTGAGCGACGCTTTGACGAACAAAAATGAAATTCTGCTCACTGTTTTGGCGTTGGCAGTCCACTGTCCAAGCTCACTGGTTCGGCCTTCAATCAACAAGAAACCAAGCTCCAAGCTTCTTCATTTGATTCCCGGCTCATTGATGAGTGGTATTTATATCACTATTTCCCACTCATTTAACCTAATATTTTGTATAGTTTCTTGAGTCTTGTGAATATTTTGATGTGTTTTGTGTTATTTTGTAGATAAATAAAGTTTAGGAAGCACTGGAGGCAATTTGAGGCAAAACCGGACAAAAATGCGTCAGCAGGGATATTTTGGTCTTTTGCGCGTCGCGACGCCAGGACCTTCAGCGTCGCGACGCCTAGCGTGCGCCGAATATGCTAACGTGCGCCGGGACAAAGGTCAACAATTTGAGAAGTTTGACTTTGCTAACATGCGCCTTGCCACGTGTCACCATCGCAGAAGATTTGCTAACTTACGCTTGCCACGTGTCATCATCCTACGATGACGACAATCATCATCTATGCTATCTTGCGCCGTGCCACGTGTCGACATCTCAACGGACTTGCTAATGT
This sequence comes from Zanthoxylum bungeanum, assembly GCA_019454045.1. NCBI lineage: Eukaryota > Viridiplantae > Streptophyta > Magnoliopsida > Sapindales > Rutaceae > Zanthoxylum > Zanthoxylum bungeanum. Next base: position 73,600 of record SKCR01023439.1, on the reverse strand, counting down.
GCGCCGTGCCACGTGTCGCGATCTAACGCTGCCGACAATCACCCTCAGAGTGACGTAAGCAATGACGTCATGGACAGTGCCACGTCATCGGATAAGGATCTGATCTCTTAGCCGCCTCGCCACGTGTCAAGCAGAGAATGGGCCACGTCTCACTGTTCCAGCGTCGCGACGCTGGAAACCAAATTTTGCCTATAAATTCAGATTCAGATTTCAGAATTCGACACACCTCTCTCTCTCTCTTCAATTCTCTCTAAAGAGAGAGTTTCTCTCTCTTCTTTTAGTTTTTTAATTTTTTAGTTTTGTAAATAATTTTAATTACTTTTTGTAATAATAGTAATTTAATTTTTACTTTTTACAGTTTTTACTATTCACTATGAATAAGTAACTTTTCCCAGCTAGGGTGAAAGGTAATTCTTTTACTGTTACTATTTAGATTAATCTCCCTTTAAAATAATATATTCACTATTTAAAATACTGACTTAAAAAGGATACTGCTATATTGGTCGGTTGGTAATTTAATTTTAATCTGGTTTAAACCTGACTAATAAAGGATACCGCTATATTGGTCGGTTGACAATTTAATTTTGGTTCCGCCTTTATGGCTGGTTGGACTTAATTTGACTTAATCAGGATACCGCCAGATTGGTCGGTTGGTAATATTATCACAAGTTTATATATTATTTTATGGGAGATATCTAAATTAGTAGTAGTAAAAGTAATTCCTTTTACCTTAGCATTGTATTGTTATTTTACTTTTCAGTATTTTTACTTTATGTCTTTTACTTTTATGTTTTTACTAGCCCTAGTTATGTGTTAGTTATCTGGGGTTGTGATGACTTTTAATATCACCGGTTTATAAGGGATTATTTTATAGTTTGGGTAATTTAAATGTTTACTTATTAAGTCTTAAGCTTAATGCTTCTTGTTGTCTGATCACCAATAAGATTGATGTGGTAAATCTAAAATGAACTAGACATAGGGATTTTAGGTTTCAGCCTTAGACTTAATAGCCCACGATCTTCCTTGAGGATAGATAACCCTTTAATAGATTTCCTTACAGGATAGGAATATACCTGTCGGGCCGGGGTAGCCATAATTGGAACTTAATCTTAATGAATCCATATAATTTGGTTGACATAGACATATGGTTCAATTGGATTATACTAGGTATTTGTAATTGACCATCGGAAGAGGCTTTTACATAATTTAGTGTTCCAGGTTAATAAATCAATATTTTACCCAACTATAAGATAACCACTTCATCTTTAAATGATATTAAAAGAAATCACAACCCTAGATAGTTTTTAAAATTGAATTTTCTTAAAATCTACTTTCGAACAATTTTATTTACTTGTGTTTAAATTTAGAATCGTCGTCATTTCAAATCAATTAAACAACCTGTTAGATACTAGTAATAATTTGACCTCATAAAATTAATAACTTAGGTATTAAGTCCTCGTGGGATCGATACTTTTTATACTACTTGAAAGATACGTACGCTTGCGTTATACGTGTGTGTTTACGCCGGTCACTCATGGGTGAACTTCCCTATCACATTCGCATGTCTCGTAAGTGTGCTAGCACTTGTGATTTTGCCACAAAATCCCACTTGCTTCCCCCTCACTGCTCGGCATTTCCCAGAAATTACAGTGAAGAATTTTGCCTCTTTTGGGCGTGTAGATGAGAGGAAGAAGGAGAGAATTGTTTTGGTTCCAAAATGAAAAGGAAAGAGATCGATTTGGTTGAGGGATTTTGTGTATCTAATACACAAATCTAATTTCCAAAATTAATTAATTGATTTTTTGCTTTTTTTAAAAAGGTCAAGGCAATTAATTCCAACCACCAACGTCAATCAATCAATCCATCAATCAATCAAATCAAGTGACAAGTTGTCACATCACTCAAAGTGACTAATGATTTGACGCTTGATGCGACTAGCGATTTGACGCTTGATTTGACTTGCATGCCACACTCGAATTCGAAATACGAATGCGCTTATAAATAATCCCGGGCTCGGGTTCGCTAATTCCAAATTAATGAATTTTTCGTTGCGTTGTAATTAAATGATTACGCCTAGCGAAGTCACTATTCATGTCGCTAACGAATTAATTCTAAATTAATTCGTTTGCCCGAATTAAAATCTAATTTCAATTCCGTGTCGAAATCCAATTTCGTTTAATATATCGAATATATTATTTTATCGATTAATTCCAAATTAATCGTTATCTCTCTTTAATTGATATTTTATCCTAGATAAAATATCTCCGTAATTAATCCCAGATTAATTTTCTCCCTCATCTTATTAATCCCAAATTAATTAAAAGTGCGAGTCATACGTCATCGATGAATCTTTGGGAAGCGACCCATGAGATCCCTGGATATATTGGCAGTAAATTCGGTCGTCGGACTATCCGAACACTTAAGTACCTCGTACTACGTTTATACCGATTTACAAGACAAGGTTGGCCTCTAGCAAAGCGCCATGCCTTCCCAATTCTCTGGAAATATCCTTACAGGAATAAAGGATTTGTATCAGGCATAATATACGTAGTATTGCGTATTTATGTCCAGTATCGGATGATCACATGCGAGGCCTGGGGCTGGTATAGTGTCTGCCCCGTACGAAACATATATCGGATAACAAGCAACTAGTCTCTTTAAAATCGGATAATCATGACTAAGTCATATTATCCCGACGGTTGCAACCTTATATAGAGAACCAGTTATGTATCCCTGCGCGATCATCAACTTCATATGACTGGAGTGACACTTCCGTCTTGACATCACACCCAACACACTATGATTCTCAATATACCCAGTATTGGCGTACACAGAACCTGTTAAAGCCCTGGACGACCACAACCATAGATTGTCGCAAGCATTAGCGGTGCAAGTCTCAGGTTAAGACCAAATACACCTACCCTGATTTCAGATTTCCATAGACACATAATCATACTACCAATGGAATTCCGAGGGGTCTTATCCAGAGCGAAGCTGTTTCCCGTACCATCGGAGAAACATAATCTCCTATTACACTTGCATGAGTATCATATACCCAAATATATGAGAACTATGTCGTTGTGCCCTCACAACGCGCACAAGTGTAATACTAGTCTTTTACACATTCATCGATGTCCAATCTCGATAATGCTCTCACTAGGGATATTTAATGATTTATCCTTCGTGGATTGATACTGTCTCATATCATTCTCAATCCAGGAAAAAATCACAGAGACCTCCTATCATTTATATATCTTGGTGATCTAATCACAAATGATAAGGTGCAATCTCCTTTGTCACATAGTTAATTTGTACAACAACACCGTGATCTGTACAAATAGTGACGCTATGGGTCATAATTGTCCAACACAATCGTCACAGTCTTCTGGGAAGACAAATGACATATCCCAAGACGTCTACCTATAATGTGGAAAATGGGGTCACTGGAAACGTAACTGCCGTAAGTTTAAGGCGGACTTGAAGGAAGCTAAGGCGGGCAAAGCTCCGGCTTCAGGTATGTTTGTTATTGAAATAAACATGTCTACTATCAGTTTTAAAAATTGGATTTTTGCTATTGGATATGGAACTCATATATGTACTGATGTACATGATTTACAGATTAGCAGGAGACTGGCTTCATGGGAGATCAACCTGCGAGTCGGAAATGGGACGAGAGTCACTGTTTTGGCCGTTGGCACCTATGTTTTGAATATGCCCTCAAGAGATGTACTTACATTAGGCGACTGTTATTTTGTACCTAGTTTGACTAGGAATATTATCTATGTATCTAGTTTAACCTGATACGGGTATACCTTTGTATTCAGGACACTGAGTGTTTTGTTTATAAAGATGATATTGAGATATGTACAGCAGATGTGAATAATGGTCTTTATATTTTGAATATAAACGAATCTCAAACATATAACATGACAAACAAAAAGATCAAATTGAGTAAAACGGATGAGACTTATTTGTGGCATTATCGTCTGAGACACATTAACAAAACTCGTATATCCACACTTTTGAAGAATGGATACTTGGACGGATTTGATCCTAATTTATATGATGTCTGTGAATCTTGTTTGTTAGGTAAAATGCCTAAAACAACTGTTAGTGGTAAAGATGTAGTGCCACGAGCTGTTAGCCCTCGTTCATAGTGACGTATGCGGGCCCATGTCTAGCCAGGCTAGAGGTGGATATGAATACTTCATAACATTTACGGATGATGCATCGCGTTATGGTTATGTGTATCTAATGAAACACAAGTCGGAAACTTGTGAGAATTTCAAAGAGTTTCGACACGAAGTAGAAAAACAGACTGGTAAAAGTATTAAAACATTGCGGTCGGACCATGGTGGAGAATACTTAAGCAATGAGTTTCAAGATTACTTGAAATAATATGGTATTCTTTCACAGTGGACTCCTTCCGGAATACCTCAATTGAACGGTGTGTCCGAACGGAGAAACCAGACTTTGTTGGACATGATAAGGTCAATGACGAGTCGCACAGAGCTACCGATTTCCTTATGGGGATACGCATTAAACAGTGCAATAATTATTTTGAATATGGTTCCGTCAAAGTCTGTTGAACAGACTCCATATGAGATATGGACATGAAAGAAATCAGATTTCTTATTCATGAAGATTTGAGGATGCTGGGCATATGTTAAACGTTTAGATAGTACCAAACTAGAACCTAAATCGGATAAATGCAAATTTGTAGGTTATCCTAAGGAAACGAAAGGATATTCTTTCTACAACCTACAAGAGAACAAAATATTTGTTGCTCTTCATGTGGTTTTCCTCGAAAAGGAATTCATGAATGCAGTGATAAGTGGGAGGAAAGTAGAACTCGATGAAAATCAGAGTGATACTGTTCCTGGCACCGACCCCCTCACGAAACATGAACATGTTGGGTTTCTAAAGTGTCCTAAGACCAATTTAAACAATGAAATATGTGAATACTCAAAGAAGAATTTAAGGAATAATACTCACTTTGATCGGATATTGGATGCGTCAAATATAAAAATTTCCTCCTTGAAGTTTCGGCCAAGCTCCTCATTTGGGGATGAAATCCAAGCTCCAAGCTTTTGAGTTGATTCCAAGCTCAAGGATAGGTTTCCCTATCACCTTAGATAATTCCTTGAATGTGCTAGCAATTAGAAAATTTGTAACAAATTTCCTTATTTCTTCATTGTTGTATTCGGCCAAAGAAGAAAATTTTGGAGAAAAATGGCTCAAAGCCGTGAGCATGAGAGAGTGAGAGTGAGTGAATGACTTGTGTTATTGACTTGTTTATTTGATATTCAAAAAATCAAATGATATACCAAATCTCAAAATTTGGTAAAAGTCATTCCCATTATTACACACAAATGTGTCATACAAGTCACCATCATTCCATCACCAAAAAGTAATTAAAGTGACAAGTGATGTGACATGTGGGTCCCACTAAATTCAAAATTCGAGTGAGCCCGCAAACACTCACGGGCTCGGGTTCGTTAATTCTGAATTAACGAATTTTCCGTTGCGACGTAATTAAATCAAATTTAATTAAATAATTATGCCAAGCAAAATTACTATTCATGTCGCTTGCGAATTAATTCTAAATTAATTCGTTTGCTCGAATTAAAATCCAATTTTAATTCTGCGTCGAAATCTAATTTCGTTTAATATATCGAATATATTATTTTATCGATTAATTCCAAATTAATCATTCTTTCTCTTCAAATAGTATTTTATCATAGATAAAATCTCTCTGTAATTAATCCTAGATTAATTATGTTCGAATCAAACATCATCGGTGAATCTTCGGGAAGCGACCCATGAGATCCCTGGATATGTTGGCAGTAAATCCGGTCGTCGGACTATCCGAACACGTATGTACCTTGTACTACGTTTTTACCGATTTACGAGACATGGTTGGCTTCTAGCAAAGCACCGTGCCTACCCAATTCTCCAGAAATATTCTTAAAGGAATATATAATCTATGTCAGGCGTAGTATACGCAGTATTGCGTATTTCGATCCAGTATTGGATGTCACATGTAAGGCCTGAGGCTGGAATAGTGTCTGCCTCGTACGAAGCATCTATCGGATCACAAACAACTAGTCTTTTTAATCGGGTAATCATGGCCTAGTCATATTATCCCGATGGTTGCAACACATTAGAGCACCAGTTCTGTATCCCTGTGTGATCATCATTTCCATATGACTGAAGTGATACTTCCGTCTTGACATCACATCCAATATACTACGATTCTCAATAAACCCAGAAGAGGTGTACACAGAACCTGTTAAAGTCCCGGACGACCAAAACCAAAGTGTATTGATTGTTGCAAGTACTAGCGATGCAAGTCTCAGGTTAAGACCAAATACACCTACCCTGATGCGGATTCCCATAGACACATAGTCATACTACCAATGAGATTCCGCGGGGTCTATCTAGAGCGAAGCTGTTTCCGTACCATCGGTAAACACAACCTCCTATCGCACTTGCATAAGTATCCAATACTTAAATATATGAGAACTATGCTGTTACGCTTCCATAACACGCACAAGTGCAATACTAGTCTATTCCGCATTATCGATGTCCAGTCTCGATAATACTACGACTAGGGATATTTAATGATTAAACCTTTATGGATTGATATTGTCTCATATCTTATAATCTGGAACTAATCATATGGACTTTTATCATTTATATATTTAAGTAATCAAATTACAAAATGATAAAATGTAATTTCCATTGTCACATAGTTAATTTGTACAAAAACCAAAATGTCTTTTACAAATAGTGACGCTATGAGTCATAATTGTCCTACAATCTCCCACTTGGACACATGCTTGGATCGTTGATGAGACCGTGGTTCCTTAGTCTGCGCTATAGCCCCGTTATTGTCACAATACAATGGAATGGGCTCAGCTGCTAACGGAACTACTAATAATCCAATTAGGAATTTACGGATCCAAACTGCCTCTTTTGCTGCTTCAGCTGCAGCAATGTACTCTGCTTCTGATGTTGAATCGACAACAGTCTCTTGCTTGGAAGATTTCCAGCTTACTGCTCCGTTATTCAAACAAAATATGTACCCGGATTGCGACTTGCAGTCGTCTTTATTGGTTTGGAAACTTGCATCGGTATACCCAGTTACCTCAAGTTCTCCATCTCCATAGATTAGAAAAGCATCTTTAGTTCGTCTAAGATACTTAAGGATATTCTTAACCGCCATCCAAAGACCATCACTTGGATCGGCCTGATAGCGACTACACATGCTCAAAGCATACGAGACATCAGGTCGCGTACATATCATGGCATACATGATCGATCCGAATGCCGAGGCGAACGGTATCCGACTCATGTTGTCTCTCTCATCTTGAGTTTTAGGACACATGTCCTTAGATAGAGTGACGCCATGTGACACTAGCAACAGTCCCCTTTTGGACTGATCTATGTTGAATCTCTTCAACACTTTGTCAATATACGTGCTATGGGAGAGTCCAAGCAGCTTTCTAGATCTTTCCCGGTAGATCTTTATTCCTAGAATAAAGGCTGCTTCTCTCAGATCCTTCATGGAGAATTTTAATGAAAACCAAGCTTTCATCGATATTAACATGGGAATGTCATTGCCAATAAGCAATACATCATCAACGTAAAGGACAATGAATGTCAGTGCGCTCCCACTAACCTTCTTATATACACAAGATCATCCATCCTCGTTTTGAACGAAATCATATTCTTTTATGATCTCATTAAAACTTTGGTTCCAAGAACGCGATGCTTGCTTCAATCCATAAATAGATCGATTTAACTTACCAACCTTGTTTGCAAGTCTTGGTATGACAAAACCGTCAGACTGTTGCATATAAACATCCTCCAAAAGGTTTTCGTTAAGGAAAGCGGTTTTGACGTCCATCTGCCATATCTCGTAATCGAAATATGCAGCAATAGCAAGCATTATCCGAATGGATTTAATCATGGCAACGGGTGAAAAAGTTTCATCGTAATCGACACCATGTCGTTGACGATACACTTTCGCTACAAGCCTAGCTTTGTACGTTTGTATGTTGCCATCCATGTCAGTCTTCCTCTTGAAGACCCATTTGCAACCAATAGGCTTTACGCCTTCTGGTGCATCAACCAGTGTCCAAACTTGGTTGGTGTACATGGAATCCATTTCGGAATTCATGGCATCTTGCATAAAACCGGAGTCGATACCTTGTATCGCTTCCTCATACGTAGCCGCTCATCTTCCTCAATAAGATTAATATCCACATGAGGTGAGATCAGAAACCCATACCTCTCAGGTTGTTTTCTGACTCTCTCCGACCTACGCGGTTCTTGTGTATTCGAAGATTGTGGTACAGTCTCATCCCTGGAGACTGTTCATATTCCGTTAAGGATTTTGTGCCAGAAACAGTATCACTCTCATTTTCATCGAGTTCTACTTTCCTCCCACTGATCACTGCATCTAGGAATTCCTTCTCAAGGAAAACCGCATGTAGAGCAACAAATACTTTGTTCTCTTGTGGGTGATAGAAGTAATATCCTTTGGTTTCCCTAGGTTATCCTACAAATAGGCATTTATCCGATTTGGGTTCAAGTTTGGTACCTTCCAAACATTTGACGTATGCCCAGCAACCCTAAATCTTCAGGAATGAGAGCCCGGTTTCTTTCCTGTCCATATTTCATATGGAGTCTGTTGAACAGACTTTGACGGAACCTTATTCAAATAAGTATTGCACTGTTCAATGCATATCCCCAGAAGGAAATAGGTAGCTCTGTGCGACTCATCATAGACCTTACCATGTCTAACATAGTTCAGTTTCTCCGTTCTGACACACCGTTTAATTACAGTGTTCCTGGAGGAGTCCACTGTGAAAGAATATCATATCCTTTCAAGTAATCAAGAAACTCATTGCTTAAGTATTCGCCACCACGGTCCAACCGTAATGTCTTAATACTTTTTCCGGTCTGTTTTTCTACTTCGTGTCGAAACTCTTTGAATTTCTCAAAGTTTCCGACTGTGGTCTCATAAGATACACATAACCATAACGCGATGCATCATTCGTAAAGGTTACGAAGTATTCATATCCACCTCTAGCCTGGCTAGACATGGGCCCACATACGTCACTATGAACGAGGGCTACAGTTCGGTGGCACGTGCACCTTTACCGCTAAAAGGTGATTTAGGCATCTTGCCTAATAAACAAGATTCGCAGAGACGTCATATGAATTTGGATCAAATCCGTCCAAGTACCCACTCTTCGAAAGTGTGGATATACGTGTCTTGTTTATGTATCCCAGACGATAATGCCACATATAAGTTTCATCTTTGTTACTTACTTTAAGCCTTTTTCTTGTTACATTATATGTTTGAGATTGATTCATATTCAAAATATAAAGACCATTATTTACATCAGCAGTGCAAATTTCCATATCATTTTTATACATAAAACACCAAGTGTTTCTAAATACAAAAGTATACCCACATTGGGCTAACATAGATACAAAAATAATATTCCTAGTCAAACTAGGTACATAATAACAGTCTGTAAGTTTAAGTACATGCCCCGAGGGCAGTTCCAAAACAAAAGTGCCAACGGCCAAAACGGCGACTCGTGTCCCATTTCCAACGCGGAGGTCAATCTCTCATGAGGCCAGTCTCCTGCTAATCTGCAGATCTTGCACATCAGTACATATATGAGTACCACAACCAGAATAAAAAATCTTATTTTTAAAACTAGTAGTAGACATGTTTATTTCTATAACAAGACATACCTGAAGCCGGTGCCTTGCCCGCTTTGATTTCCTTCATGTGTGCCTTGTACTCGCGGCACTCACGCTTCCAGTGACCCCGCTTCCCGCACTGCAGATATACATCTTGGGATTTATCCTTACCATTCCCAGAAGGTTTTGACGATTTGGCCTTGCCTTTCTTCTTCTTCTTCTTCTTTACACCTCCAGTTGCCTTGGGCCAAGCCCTTGGAGTCTGAGATGTTGAAGCGAAGTGCGCCTCACGCTTCTTGCCCTTTAGGAGCTCATTTTCTACTTTGCGCAGTGTGGACATCAACTCTCTAAGAGTTTGGTCTTGGTTCAACATATTGTAGTTCATGATGAACCCACTCCAAGTGTCGGGGAGAGACTATAGGATCAAATCTACTGAAGTCTCAGCCTCGAAGACGATGCCCATCTGTCCGAGCTGCTCAATGTCAGTAATCATCTGTGACACTTGGTGTTCAACAGACATACCCTCTGACATGCGAGCGCGGAAGAGCTTCTTCTGTAACTCATATCTTTGCGATCTAAGATTAGATCGGTGAAGATCATGCAACTTCGCCATCATCTCATAGGGATCCAATCCCTTGTTTTGACGATGGAATTGCAGAGTCATAGCAGCAAGCATTACCGATTGAGCAGTCGCGTTGTCATCACTATGAGTCTTCCAAAGCTCTAGCTCAAACAACTGATCAGGTCGGGGCTTAGGCCCAAGAGGTCTCTCTATAGTGTAGAGCAACTTCTCGGATCCCATGACAATCCTAAGATTCATGTCCCAATCTTGAAAGTTTGTGCCATTAAAGACATTATCGCCCATGACAATATCCTTAATGCTTAACTTTCCTGTCATCTTAACCGCAATAGTCAAACTATTCGATTAACGATGTATGGGTACAGTCTAACTGTTACAAGAAAAATAATAATATATTAGTCCAACTAATAAAAATAATTGACGAAATAATTTGAAAGCGCGTAGAGCTAAGTATTTGAAGGAAATTGCAAATTCAATACTAGCCTCCCACTATTTTTTGGCGAGCCTCTAACCCTCTGTTGAGTACTCGGGAAACCTAGTTTCCTAGTGGGTTAGGATCCCGTTAAATAACACACAACCTTGACTTTGGCCAACAAGCTGTATGATATTTAACTAGGTAGATCTCTAAGATCAATTGGATCTCATCCAATTCCTAGATCCGGTAGGTGGACCTCCAAGTCCGAAACATATATACAATATATATGCCAATATATTTTCCTAACCTATTTCCTCTGAATCAACTAAGCCTTGGCTTTGGCACAACAAGCTTAATGATTCCAATTAAGCGGAACCCATTGACTTTGGAAAGCTTCGTAATCGATGTCGATGGACAAGAAGTGATCTTGACTTTGGCCAACAAATCACAACTTGGACAAGACATACGATATGGAATAAAGCCTTCATGATTCAAACACATCCGCGATGGACAAAGGTCTTAACTTTGGCCAACAAACCAGTGCCAATCTTGGATCTTGAGAAAGAATCATTCAATGGAAGGAAAACGCTTAATATTTGTTGAGGGTTTTTCGCGTAAATTGGCAACCAATTTATCATATTTGTTAGGTCTCATCATACACCCTTAAGCATGCATTCTAAAAGCATAATAAGGCGTGAAAATAAATTAATAATGATATACGGATGGATATCTCACATATTGTTCCTAGAACAAATCACTTTATTTCCTCTCCCCGACTACTTCTACCCAATTACATAATACAATTATAGAAACCTCATTAACATTGAGGGGAATTAGGTGAGAAGAGAATTACAAAGAATCGAGAGATAAAGTTGGACACGCAAGTCCAATTTAATAAATTCTAAATTTACAACAATTTCCAAAATTGCCATTTCTCTTCTAATATCCATCCGATATGCATTATTCATTCAACACATCCATGTATTCACATAAAGCATGTTATTCAATCAATCTAATCCAATTAATTAATCTTTGAATAAAGTGATCATCCAATGTTCAAACAACGATTTGATTTGCGCGAGTCCAACTCGTTTAAGAATAAATACTCAAAGTACAATTCTTGAATTATATCGAACTACAATTTAAATCTAATTTAATTCATATTCAATACTAATTCTATATTTAATTCCAAATTAAATAATTACTCTTTTAAATGCGCCTTTAAGACTTAGATTCCAAATCTAATCTAAATGGGTCTCAAAGCCCAATTAACATCCAATGTAATTTAATTAAAGTCCAATGGGCTTTCAATTAATTTCTTAAGGCATGGACTTTGGTCAATATGGGTCAAACCCAAATACCAAAGCCCAATTAAGGAATCACCCTATTTGCCAAGAAACCAATTTCGGCCCATTAGGCCCAATTAAACATAAAAGGCCCATTTGTCATATTTGGACTTAATGGAATGGTTTAGGCCCAATTTGGATCCAATCCAATTGACCTAAACCAACTTGGCCCAACCAAGCCCATTAGGCCCAAATACAACATTGTAAGCCCAATTTTAAATTAAGCCCAACTAATTAAATTTTAATATTCCAAATATCATGATTTAATTAATTAAAGTGCTTAGCCATGATCAACTATTTAAATTAACATTTCCAAAATACTAATATAATCAATTAATCATGCTTATTCATAATCAATACATGTCCAACATTATTGAAACAAAATCATCTCATTTCATGCTATAATGATCACGACAATGAGGGATTTTTAAAACCGATTTCAATTTCAATCCAATTAAATCATAAATCAATTTATCCTAAGTCTTTAAACACATCCAATGGTCTTAAAAATGAAATCACCATGACCTAGGGTTTATCCATGTATTCGGCCAAGACACTAAAATTGGGGAAAATTAATCCAATTAGTTTTTTTCATCAATTTGATCATATATAACTCAAAGTTATCCATATACAAGCATACTCAAACAAACAATTTGGTTAAATCATGCTCAAATCAAATTTACCCAAATTTGTATATAAACCCTAATCAATTTCATGCTCAAATAGGCTCCATGATACCATTTTTGGGTTTCTAAAGTGTCCCAAGATCAATTTAAGCAATGAAATATGTGAATACTCAAAGAAGAATTTGCGGAATAATACTCACTTTGATCGGATATTGGATGCGTCAAATATAAAAATTTCCTCCTTGAAGTTTCGGCCAAACTCCTCATTTGGGGATGAAATCCAAGCTCCAAGCTTTTGAGTTGATTCCAAGCTCAATGATAGGTTTCCTATCACCTTAGATGATTCTTTGAATGTGCTAGCAATTAGAAAATTTGCAATAAACTTCCTTGTTTCTTCCTTGTTGTATTCGGCCAAAGAAGAAAATTTTGGAGAAAAATGGCTCAAAGCCGTGATCATGAGAGAGTGAGAGAGAGTGAATGACTTGTGTTATTGACTTGTTTATTTGATATTCAAAAAATCAAATGATATACCAAATCTCAAAATTTGGTAAAAGTCATTCCCATCATTACACACAAATGTGTCATACAAGTCACCATCATTCCTTCACCAAACCCATCACCAAAAAGTAATTAAAGTGACAAGTGATGTGACATGTGGGTCCCACTAAATTCAAAATTCGAGTGGGCCCGCAAACACTCCCGGGCTCGGGTTTGTTAAATCGGAATTAACGAATTTTCCGTTGCAACGCAATTAAATCAAATTTAATTAAATAATTATTCCAAGCAAAATTAATATTCACGTCGCTTGCGAATTAATTCTAAATTAATTCGTTTGCCCGAATTAAAATCCAATTTTAATTTTACGTCGAAATCTAATTTCGTTTAATATATCGAATATATTATTTTATCGATTAATTCCAAATTAATCATTCTCTCTCTTCAAATAGTATTTTATCCTAGATAAAATCTCTCCGTAATTAATCCTAGATTAATTATGTTCGAATCATACGTCATCGGTGAATCTTCGGGAGGTGACCCATGAGATCCCTGGATATGTTGGCAGTAAATCCGATCGTCGGACTATCCGAACACGTATGTACCTTGTACTACATTTTTATCGATTTACGAGACATGGTTGGCTTCTAGCAAAGTACCGTGCCTACCCAATTCTCCAGAAATATTCTTAAAGGAATATATAATCTATGTCAGGCGTAGTATACGTAGTATTACGTATTTCGATCCAGTATCGGATGTCACATGCAAGGCCTGGGGCTGGAATAGTGTCTGCCCCGTACGAAGCATATATCGGATCACAAACAACTAGTCTCTTTAATCGGGTAATCATGACCTAGTCATATTATCCCGATGGTTGAAACACATTAGAGCACCAGTTCTGTATCCCTGTGTGATCATCATTTCCATACGACTGAAGTGATACTTCCGTCTTGACATCACATCCAATACACTACGATTCTCAATAAACTCAGAAGAGGCGTACACAGAACCTGTTAAAGTCTCGGACGACCAAAACCAAAGTGTATTGATTGTCGCAAGTACTAGCGATGCAAGTCTTAGGTTAAGACCAAATACACCTACCCTGATGCGGATTCCCATATACACATAGTCATACTACCAATGGGATTCTGCGGGGTCTATCTAGAGCGAAGCTGTTTCCGTACCATCGGTAAACACAACCTTCTATCGCACTTGCATAAGTATCCAATACTTAAATATATGAGAACTATGTTGTTACGCTTCCATAACACGCACAAGTGCAATACTAGTCTATTCCATATTATTGATGTCCAGTCTCGATAATACTACGACTAGGGATATTTAATGATTAAACCTTTATGAATTGATATTATCTCATATCTTATAATCTGGAACTAATCATAAGGACTTTTATCATTTATATATTTAAGTAATCAAATTACAAAATGATAAAATGCAATTTTCATTGTCACATAGTTAATTTATACAAAAACCACAATCTCTTTTACAAATAGTGACGCTATGGGTCATAATTGTCCAACAGAACAGTCCATCAGGGATGAGACTGTTCCACAATCTTCTAATACACAAGAACCGCGTAAGTCGGAGAGAGTCAGAAAATAACCTGAGAGGTATGGATTTCTAATCTCACCTCATGTAGACATTAATTTTATTGAGGAAGATGAACCGACTATGTATGAGGAAGTGATACAAGGTATCGACTCCACTTTATGGCAAAAATCCATGATGTCCGAAATGGATTCCATGTATACCAACCAAGTTTGGACACTGGTTGATGTACCAGAAGACATTAAGCCTATTAGTTGTAAATGGGTCTTCAAAAAGAAGACGGACATGGTAGGCAACATACAAACGTACAAAGCTAGGCTTGTAGGTAAAGGGTATCGTCAATGACATGGTGTCAATTACGACGAAACCTTTTCACCCGTTGCCATGATTAAATCCATTCAGATAATGTTTGCTATTGCTGCATATTTCGATTATGAAATATGACAGATGGATGTCAAAACCGCTTTCTTAACGGAAACCTTTTGGAGGACTTTATATGCAACAACCTAATGTTTTGTCATACCAAGACATGCAAACAAGGTTTGCAAGTTAAACCGATCCATTTATGGATTAAAGCAAGCATCGCGTTCTTGTAACCATCGTTTTGATGAGATCATAAAAGCGTATGGTTTCATTCAAAACGAAGATGATTCTTGTGTATATAAGAAGGTTATTGGGAGCGCACTGACATTTATTGTCCTATATGTTGATGATGTATTGCTTCTTGGTAATGACATTCCCATGCTACAATCGGTGAAAGCTTGGCTTTCATTAAAATTCTCCATGAAAGACCTTATAGAAGTAGCCTTTATTCTAGGAATAAGGATCTACCGGGATAGATCTAGAAAGATGCCGGCACTCTCCCAGAGCTCGTACATTGACAAAGTGTTGAAGAGATTCAACATGGATCAGTCCAAGAGTGGGCTGCTTCTCGTGACACATGGCGTCTCTCTATCGAAAGATATGTGTCCTAAAACTCAAGATGAGAGATATGCAATGATTCGGATCCCGTATGCTTCAGCAGTCGGATCGATCATGTACACCATGATATGTACGCGACCTGATGTCTCATATGCTTTGAGCATGTGCAGTCGCTATCAGGCCAATCCGGGTGATGGTCACTGGATTACTGTAAAGAACATCCTTAAGTATCTTAGATGAACTAAAGATGCTTTCTTAGTCTATTGGGGAAGGAGAAATTGAGGTGACTAGGTTCACCGACGCAAGTTTCCAAACCGACAAAGAACACTATAAGTCGCAATCAGGGTACATATTTCGTTTAAACAACGGAGCAGTGAGCTGGAAATCTTCCAAGCAAGAAACTGTTGCTGATTCAACAACAGAAGCGCAATATATTGCTGCATCTGAGGTAGCAAAAGAAGCAGTTTGGATCCGTAAATTCCTAATTGGATTAGGAGTAGTCTCGTTAGCAGCTGAGCTCGTACCTTTGTATTGTGACAATAATGGGGCTATCGCACAGGCTAAGGAACCACGGTCTCATCATCAATCAAAGCATGTACTTCGACGTTTTCATCTGATTCATGAGATCATACATCATGGCGATGTGAAGATCGAGAAGATCGCATCAGATGATAACATTGTAGATCCGCTGACGAAGGCTATATCTCAACAAAAGTTTGAGCGACATGTACATAGTTCAGGTATTAGATACTTGAGTGATTGGCTATAGGCCAAGTGGGAGATTGTTGGACAATTATGACCTATAGTATCACTATTTGTAAATAACATTATGTTTTTGTATAAATTAACTTTGTGACAAAATGAAATTGCTATTTTATCATTATTGTAATTAGATTACATGGATATATATTAATGATAAAAGTCCATATTGTTAAATCGGATTAATAATATATGAGATAATATTAATTCAGGAACGGTTTAATCTCGAAGTATTATCGAGATTGGACATTGATAATGCAGAATAGACTAGTATTACACTTGTGCGCGTTATGAAAGCTTAACTACATAGTTCTCATATATTTAGGTATTGGATACTTATGAAAGTGTAATAAGAGGTTTTGTTAGCCGTTGAACCAGGAACAGTTTGCTCTGGATAGACCCACTCGGAATCTCATTGGTAGTATGACTATGTGTCTATGGGAATCCGAATTAGGGTAGGTGTATGTGATCTTTAACCTGAGACTTACTTCGCTATTACTTGCGACAATCAGTTTACTTTGGTATTGGTCGTCTGGAGCTTTAACAGGTTCTGTGTACGCCTGTATTGGGTTTACTGAGAATCGTAGTGTATTGGGTGTGATGTCAAGATGGAGTATCACTTCAGTCATATGGAGATGATGGTCACACCAGATACGGAACTAGTACTCTTAAAAGCTGCAGCTATCAGGATAGTATGACTAGGACATGACTTCCCGATTATAGAGATTAGTTACTCGGGATCCGATAAATGCTTCGTACGAGGTAAACACAGAGCCAGCACTAGGCCTAGCATGTGACATCCGATACTGGATCGTATTACACATTACTTTATATTAGTATTACTAAGCATGATACAGATGATATTCCTTGGCGACTATTTCTGGAGAATTGGGTAGGCAAGGTGTTTTGCTAGAAGCCAACCA
This sequence comes from Zanthoxylum bungeanum, assembly GCA_019454045.1. Taxonomy (NCBI): domain Eukaryota; kingdom Viridiplantae; phylum Streptophyta; class Magnoliopsida; order Sapindales; family Rutaceae; genus Zanthoxylum; species Zanthoxylum bungeanum. The sequence continues at coordinate 56,240 of SKCR01023439.1, read as the reverse complement.
TGTCCTGTAAATCGGTGAGAACATGGTACGGGGTACGCATGTGTTCGGATAGTCCGATAACCGTATTTATTGCCAACATATCCAGGAATCTCTTGGGTCGCTTCCTATAGATTCACCAATGACATTTGACTCAGATAGAATTAATCTGGGATTAATTATGAGAGAGAAAATTAATCTGGGATTAATTGCGAAAGAATTAATTTGGGATATAATTCATGTAGAAGAGAGAACGAGATTAATTTAGAATTAATCGATAAAATAAATTTAATAGTTAAATTGGATTTTTTCTATTTAATTTATTTATTTGTGGCTAAAATAATATATCAGATATATTAATTGAAATCAGATTTCAATACAAAATTAAAATTAGATTTTAATTCGGGCGAACGAATTAATTTCGAATTAATTCGAAAGCGACTATCGTAATAATTTTGCGAGGCATAATTATTTAATTAAATTAGATTTAATTATGGCGCGACGGCAAATTCATTTATTCGGAATTAAACGAACTCGATAAAATTGCCCGTGACGTAGTTGTGTGTTGGAGAAGCCAACTCAAATTTTGAATTTAAAATGTGGTGGGACCACATGACTTACATCAAATGTCAAATTTTGATGGAAGTAGTTGGCTTAATTAATTAAGCCTTTAACACACACAACTACCAAGTTTTGAAAAAACTATTCACTATCTCCTCTCTTCTCTCATTGCCGATTCTTCTTCTCTCCATTGTGAAAATTTTGCTTCAAAATTTCTACATAGCTAGCACTTGGAGGAGTCAAATGAGGTGATAGGGAAACTCACCCAAGGAATAAACAACATAACAACAAGCTTGGAGCTTCATCCAAGAGGAAATTTTCGAAATTTCTCCATAACTCAATGTAAGTGATTACGTCACTCTTTTTGTTAATTTCACACAAAATCATATTTAGGATCTTGTGGCATGTCTTAGAGACTAAAAATCTCATCGTTATTATGGCTGTTGCTCTATTGCTGATGTATGAATCCGTAATTATTTGGTTTATATGATATATCCATGTAATTACGTTATTTTCTATGCTATCCTAGCCTTGCATCTTTACTACTTATGATTGTGATCACTTTACTTATGTATCATTCAACATTCTGAGATTCTACTTTGCTGTTTATTACTGCACTTGTTGTGATGACAACCTACTTCTGCGTTTCTGTTATGCGCAGTATATCTGGTCAGACTTCAAGTAAGTTTGGCCGGAGATGAATGTGTTATACATATCCGACCAGACCTCTCCGAGGCTGGGCCCTTGAGATACATGCCCAAATTCATTTCAGTACCATTTTCTTATGGATATCTACTTTATTTATCGTTTTTATTCATGTTTGCACATTGTATGCCTTTAATATTCTTTTGCGTGTTCTTGCATTATAAGATATGAGGATATCTCATTTGAGCGTAAATATTATACTGGCAGCAGTAATGGACCATTCTGAACCCAAACGGATTTAAGGTCGGACCTTATGAGGGGTGTAGTGTGACCTTATATCATTCCTGGTGTCTCATACTGGGTGACGACTTTTTTATTCTCCGGTTAGTCCCCTCGTGGGACTATCCCTACTCTCTACAAGCTGTGAGCCCAACAGTGTAGTCGTCATCGACGTCATAGGCATAACGATAAACCCCGCTCTGCTCCTACTCATGAGAAACATGAAATGTATATTTATGTTTCAAATTTACAAAGTATGTTTTTGTTTGTTCTAATGACATGATTCTCACATGTATAGATAGAAACATGCTTATATTTATTATATAAGCCAATTCAGAGGGTCTTGGCTAGGTAATGGCTAAAATTTTTAATTTTTACTGCATTCACACTGCCATTACCAATAGTGATATTAGGAGTACCAATATGATTTTGCTTCAAATCATATCCAATTTGGCGAATGATATACCTTTGGAAAGATAACACATTGAACTTTAGTTTAGGTATAAATTTTGTGTACTTTGGTTATATTTCACTCACTGAAAATTTAATGAAAAGTGATTGGATTACACTATCCAGAATATATAATTTTGTGTTTTAAAATATGCAAATGTTTAATGGTATGATTCAATGTAATATGTTCTCATTTGGTTTCTAATAAGTTTATAAAAATTTATTACAAGTCAAAGAGTCATTTAAAGAATGTTTAAATAAGAATGAAGCATGTAAATACATTTCTAGGAAATAGAAAGTGTAATGCTTATTATTTAGTTGTTAGGAAAATTCCTTTGTGAACTTAGTAATTTATTTTCCTCATTATGATAAATAAATCAGTCAATTTTTTTTATAAATCGCAAGAATTATAAAAAACATAAGTTGGTGAGACCATTCTTAATATTAATTAAAATATTATAAACTAAATTATTTAAGCAAAACTTTTAAAACCCGCAATGATAATTAAAGTATAAATTATTGTCTTATATTATTGGATATAGATCTAATTAGCTTAAATAATATTGACGGGACTAGGCTTTACCAAACCGATCAAAACCAATTTATCTCAAAATCGTATTGTAGTAATGTTTTGACCTTATTGAACATAAGACATGATGGGCTGCAGGTTATGGTCATATGATTTAATGGCAGTGGTTGAATATGTTTATGAACTAAATGACTTCCTTCACTCACTGCCTTTCTTTGTGAAAAGAAAACTAAGAAGTATTTATGATGCATAAACAATGACATGTTTCATTGTCCTGCCCTAAAGGAACAAATAGTTGCAAAAAACAATTGGTTAGGAACCTTTCTAATCATTATAGTTTAGAATGATCGATCTTAGTCAGAGTTATTAAATAGTTTTGATACAATCTTTACCCACAATAAATTCATCATTGTGAATGATTATCAGATTTGAATATAATTTAAAAATATTGAGTGGTAGATATATCATAATATTAAAAGACCATGATATTATGAACATGAATGTAAACATTAATTCTTAACATTAAATTTCTTATATGTATATGTGAGAAAACTATATTCACTCTATTCATATTGTCAAGTAAGATATCATTCTATTTGAATGTAAATGGATCTATAAAATAAAGACTAAGTCAAATAGGTCTTCTGAACTATATAAAACTCATCTTTTTACAAAAGGCTTTTCCCAAGAATATGGAATTGATTACGAAGAGATTTTTTGCTTCTGTTGCGCTCCTCACTTCATCCGCAGTTTTCTATTTGTTGCAGTCTCCCCTCAGTGGACACGATTTCAAATGGATGTGAAAAATATATTTCTTAATGGTGATATTTTTGAATACGTTTATATGAAACCTCTATCTAGTTATCCCCATCCTCTTTACAAAGTGTGTAAACTTTATCAGGCATTATATGACATTAAACAGGCTCCTCGTGCATGATTTGATAAGTTTATCTCCACATATTACTAATTTGGGTTCATATTCAGCTCTTATGATTCATCTATATTTTTCTGCAGACCGACCAGGGCTATATTTTCTCATACTTTATGTGGATTGTATGATTATCACCGGGGATAATGTAGCTGGTATCTCCGCTTTCAAGACGTCTCTCCAGTAATATTTTGAGGTGAAAGATCTTGGTCATCACAATTACTTCATTGATCTTTAGGTGTTCTTTGATAAGACTACTTAGTATCTCTTTCAAGCTAAATATGTTTATGATCTCTTTGTTCGGGTTGGCTTGTTTGTGTAGGAAACGTCTTTCCTTATGCGCAGCGGAAATGCTTTAGGTACCGGTATCGACCTTGAAAAATTTCTCGCGTTCCCCCTTTGTTGAAATTGAATTCCACCAACTCTTGGTGATTGGATTTGCTCCTTGTTGTGAATAAGTTTCCTTGAGATCCGATGCTAGGATCAACCACCCGATCTTCTGAACTATGACTTGAAACCAACAAACTGAAGTGTGGACTTCATTCACAAAGATTAATCTATAAACTCTTTGAATAAGTATGTTGTCATAAAATCTTTTGGCTTTTAGAAAGATTGAATGAAGAAGATGAAGATCTAACTCACTTTTTTTCTCTCTATTCTCAACACTTGAGAAAATATTCTTTTCTCTCAACTTTTGATAAAAAAAATCTGGATTTTCTTTTTCTCTCTCAACTCTTGAAAGAATGGTAAAAGTAAATTTTTTTCTCAACTTGAGTGGAAATGGTAGAGATTATTTTTTTTTTCCAAAAGTCAACCAACATTATCACTAATCCCCACATGTCATTCTATTATAATCACAAACATAATTAATGGAATGTGAAGCAAAGACATGTGAAGTGGACAAATGTTAGGTAATTTTGTCATACCTAATTAGACATAAAATGTTGGAGAGTATGACAAGCCATATGGACTTGTCTCCAAGATAATACATATACCATTATCTTTATAATGATATAATTATCATAATTATGATGTAATAATTATCTCATAATTATTACTTGATAATCTCATAATCTAGCATTATCAAAATGATGTAATAATTATCTCATAATTATAATTTGATTATCTCATAATCAAATAATTCTAGAAATTATTATATTAAACTAATTTAATATAGTTTTCATTTGTGACAAATTATATTATTAATCTCATGAATAATATATAAATATGATGTGAGCATATAATTAGACAATCCAATTATATTAGGTTTGCTACTGTTAATGGAGCTAGCACGGGGACCAAATGACCTACAATTCCGAGCTCCAATAATCCCGGTATATTAATTAAAATCTTTAATTATATATTCTGAATTATTAACTTCGCGTTATTCCACTAACAACTCGAAGTTGCACTCTCGTTGCCGTAGATGGAAAATATAAGCCGAACAACTTCGATGTCCATCGATATAGTCATTTCATACATATTGGACCTTCACGAGTATCTCATAATTAGAGGCGGGTCATAAGTCCGTTATACCCCTCTAATTATTTTATACCTTAAGTACCATTGATTCTCTAATGAACAATTTATTCATAACTATTATGAATATAAATCTTTCTATTCGCATTAGAAATACTTGAGCGCTCTAATCGTTCAAGTACCGAATCAACCCTTAAGAAAGATATTCTTCTATTCTTGTAAGGAGTGAATTCCATGCTATGTAAAACATTCCCAGCTACATACCAACCATGTCCCCAAAATACGTAGTTATTGGCCGAGACTGCTTACCAACCTCACCTTAGTAAATCAAAGGATATAGCCTGTCATGCTGGAGTTCGTAGTACACTTAGGATTAAGATCAATCCATATATGACCATCTAGTAGATAAAATGGATTTCTATATTTAATAGATATTATAAGATATTCATTTATATCTGGATCCAGTCCTATATGATCATATCATACAAGGTGTCTTCATTCTTATGTCACCACATGAACGATCCCGGATCAAGGTCGTTATACAAGTATAGAATAGACCGAAGATATAGATAAACCACAAACAAAGTACACGTCTTGCTTGCTCTCTATGGACTGTTTTAAATTACTAACTCCAGACATAAATCCTTTTGTGTATGACACTCATACACTAAGTTCTGAAAGCACATTAGTAATCAAAGGTAAACAAGATAATTTACAATATGCGATTCAAATCAAACAATTTTGATAAATGAATAATGCATCTTTTATTTCAATAAACAATTTCGTTTACAATACATGAAGCTCTAGGGCATATCCCAACAGTTTGACAGCAAGATCACGTCAACTCCACTTGATCCCAACGCATCTGCGACACCAAACAAATCTACTACTAACACATCCAGCTCTCTTACGTCTTCTTCAAGGAAAAATATAATTGCTCATTCATTATTGGGAATGAGATTCTCATTCCTAAATGGAGGCGAGAATGAGACTCATAATCCCTATTTCCAAGTTCAAGAGCATCACTTCTCTTTCCATTCTCATTTCTAATCAATTTTAGAAAAATAAAAACCTTAATGAATTTTTTTATCATTCCCATTCACATTTCCAATCAGTAGACACGCGATTATAGTTCACATTCAAATATATATTTATGTATGTTATCGAAAATGTGTTATTAATCAATTTAAAGATTCATCATACAATCAAATTTCCACTATTAAAGCATGAACATGGAGACTTAGAAAAACGTGAAATTTGTTGAAGATGATGGAAAACTTAAACTAAGCCGAGATTCCTATATCCTTAAGAACATATTAGCCCTGCCTCGATGCTTTACGGATTTCTTGTGGCTAACGTTCTTCCAGGATTACTTGGTTGCTTCTTGTAGAAGAGACATTCATTTCTCCAAGAGCTTGAACCAAAGAAAAATGGTGGAAACTCATAACTCTAGACTTAAGTTTGTAAATTTGTAAAAAATATGAAAGAATGAATGATTAAAATTGAAGCGAATGACCCTTTTTTTTATAGGCATGGATGGGTGCCTTTGTGGGCACCATTTGGTTTAGGGTATAACCCTCCTAAAGGTCATACCCATTCCTAATGCCCTTTAATGCCTAGAGTTACATTCTTTCACTTTAGAGGATATGTCTCTTCAGCTTGTGTCTTTCCCATGAGACATTTTTTAAAGGACATGTCTCTCATATACTAATATATATATATATATATTAAATAACTTTCCTACAATCCTCAACAATTCTCTAATATTAAAGTAGACACTTAAGAGAGTTTCCTTGAAATAAAACTACATCGGAATATATATCTTTCGCCTTGAACCTATTATAGTGAATGACAATCAGATTTACTTGGCAAACTAGTGAGCTATAATCTTGAACTGTTCCGTCGTTGGTGTAAGCCAAGACTATTATCATCACACAGCTCCACTTCAACCATTTCATGTTCTACGATTGTGTTCTAGTCGGCTATGAATATCGATCATGGCTTCATCAACTACTTAAGGAATCCAGCCTTTAAAATTCTCATGGAGGCGGCCTCACTTCTTACTTGAAATATGTGATCTACTATAAAATATAATCTGCCTTTACCCATATTAGGACACTTCTCATAATATAGTGATCATTAAAATCCTTCACTTATCTTAACCTTGACAGACAACACTCCGTGTCATTATAAGAATGGGAAAGAGTATAGAACTCTACAGTGCTTGTTTTGAATTGCACAAAGTTTTATTTGTCCATTTTGAACCTAAATCTTGGGATCTCCAGTCAGTGAGGTTGGGTTTCCACAGTGACAATTCTTAATTTATAAGCTTCAAGCTTATTCCCCTCGATGACTTCTCAACTTGCTTTCTAGGAAAACCTTTAGTAAGTGGATCCGTTAGGTTTTCCTTCAACTTGACATAATCTATTGAAATTATGCCACTTGAGAGCAGTATGGTATTGTGTCTGCAACGTATGTGTCGAGACTTACCATTATACATTGTATTTTGGGCTCTCTCAATAGCTGATTGACTATCACAATGTATGCTTATAGTTGGCACTGGTTTTGTCCAATTTGGAATATCCTCTTCCGCTGTTTTCTCTAATGTTATAAACTTAGATTCCATATTAGACCGGGAAATACACATTTGACTCGAGAATTTCCATGACACAGCTACACCACCAAGTGTGAAAATAAATCCACTAGTGGATTTGGAATCCACTGTATCAGATATCCAGTTAGCATCGCTATATCCCTCTAGAACAGTAGGATATCTTGTATAATGCAGATCATATTTTGAAGTTTCTCTCATATACCTCAAAACTCTTACTATGGCTTTCCAGTGGTTATATCCTGGATTACTCGTATATTTACTAAGCCTGTTTACAGCTTGAGCGATATCTGGTCGAGTGTAATTTGTGAGATACATCAGACTTCCGATGATTCTCGAATACTCTAATTGCGATACGCTCGAACCAATATTCTTTAATAAATGAAGAGTTATGTCCACAGAAGTTCTAGCCACGTTTCGGTCTCCTTTGTTATATTTCTCAACATAAATAATGAGTCTTAGATAATATGTATCCCTCTGATGTTCCAGAAATCTTAATTCTTAGAATCACATCAACTAGCCCTAAATTTTTCATGTCAAATTTGCTAGTCAAGACTTTATTGGTAGACTGAATCATCTCATGATTACTACCAATTATCAACATATTGTCTATGTAGAGACATACAGTGACATATCATTTTTGAGTTGATTTAGTGTATACACATTTATCACACTCATTGATTTTGATTTCACTTGACAATATTTCCTTGTCAAATTTCTCATGTCGTTGTTTAGGTGCTTGTTTTAATCCGTATAAGGATTTTACAAGTTTGCACATCTTGTGTTCTTGTCCAAGAACATTAAAACCTTCTGGTTGTTCCATAAAAATCTCCTCATCCAATTCACCATTTAAGAATATCTTTTTCACATCCATTTGATACCAAATATAGCTGCTATAGTTATAAACATTCTTATTGAAGTGATATGGGTCACTGGTGATTAGGAATCAAAATAATCAAAGCCTTTTTTTGTCTATAACCTTTTATGACAAGTTTTGCCTTGTACTTATCTACTGATCCATCCGGCTTTATCTTCCGTTTGAAAATCCATTTGCAGGCTAGCGGCTTGCAACCTAGTGGAAGATCAATCAACTCCCAAGTATGGTTTTGAAGGATAGATACAATCTCGTTATTGATCGCCTTTTTCCATAAAGGTACCTCCGAAAAAGATATTGTTTTTTTTTTATAATTTTGAAGCTAATTTTATAACAGGTATATCAGAAAATAAGTTTCAAATGACTTAGAAGTTCTTGCTCTTTTGCTACGTCTGAGTTTATTTTCCTCAACATCTTCATGTTGATATGATTCTTGGTTAACTTGATCACTGCTAGTAGCATTAACAATGGTTCTTTTGAGAAACTCTATTCTTTATTTTTCTTTACAAGGAAATATCTCTTCAAAGAATGTCGCATCCTTGACTCAATTATCATATTTGGATTGATGTCAGGGATTTCAGACTTATGTACCAAGAATCGATACTCGTTATTGTTGTGAGCATATCCAATGAATATACAATCAAAAGTTTTTGGTCCTATTATCATCTTTTTAGGTTTAGGAACCATCACTTTGGCGAGACACCCCCACACTTTCAGATATTTATAAGAAAATGTGTGACATTTCCACAATTCATATGGTGTCATGTCCAATCTTTTGTGAGGTGACTTGTTCATAATGTAGTTGGCCGAAAGCAAGGCTTTCCCCCATAAGTTCTAGGGTAAACCAGAGTTTGTCAACATGACATTCATCATTTCCTTTCGATTTTTGCATTCCACAATCAAGTTTTGTTGAGATGAATGAGGAACATTAGTTTCAAGAATAATTCCATGATTGGAATAATATTCACCGAATGGTGACATATATTCACGTCCCCTATCACTCCTGATTCTTTTGATTTTCTTACCAAGTTGATTTTCAACTTCATTCTTATAGTGTATAAAGCTTTCAATAGCTTCATCTTTTCTCCTTAACAAAAAACACATAACAGAATCTTGTGCTATCATTGATAAAAATGACAAAATACTTTTTACCGTCTCTTATTTACACAACATTTATATCACACACATCAGTGTGTATAAGTTCCAATGGTTCAGCACTTCGTTCTATGGAATGAAATGATGCTCTATTCATTTTTTCTTCAATGTATGCTTCATATAATGTTGGTTATCAATTGTAAATTTAAGTATAAGGTCCATGTGTGGGACACAGGATCTGGGGCGACGCATGCTGTCCCGGGCTCGCGGCCCGGTCGGGAGTACGGAGTAGCCACGGGGGACTAAATCGGAGAATAATGGAGTCGCCACCTGGTGTGAACCAGGAAAATCAGATTTAAGGCCGCACTCACCCCTCGCAAGGGAAGACCTCAAACCGTTGGGTTCGGAATGGTCCCTTACTTATGTCACTTGTAATGAAAGGATTTATGTAATAATTTAATCAAGTTTAAGTAACGCTTATTTCCAAGAGTATCATGCTTCTAAATTCACATGCATACATCAACAAGTTCATCACAACATGCAACATCACATGGAAATCTCATGAACATTTCTCAATCATATGATAGGGAAAACTAAGAACAACCTAATCATGCTTGAGTACTATCTCATGAACATATTAACCAAATAACATGCTAATAGCCTAATCATGCTCGAATACCATCCCAAGAACACATCGAATGGATAAATGTAGGAATACAAATAATATGATTGGCTACATAATGCAAGGGAGATCACCCAAAAGGCAGTTGTGCATGAAATATGATGAGACAGACTTAGTTCAGTGTGTGCGCGTTCGTGTAGCGTTCGTAAACGCGTTCGAACGGTAAACAGAAGGTTCGCGTTCGTGTAGCGTTTGTAAAACGCGTTCGAACGGGAAACAGAAGGTTCACGTTCGTATAGCGTTCGATAACGCGTTCGAACGGGAACAGACCTGATGCACAAAATGTGACGCAATACATACATAAAAAAGCAAATAGCGAAATACGAAGCGCGGCGAAGCATCATGGCGAAGGATTTTAACCTCTTCAATTAGAGGACCTTTCATCGCACTTACTAAGCCCATGCGCTTATCTTAATGCATATAAAAAATAAAGACAATAACCTTAGACTTCATATACCCGATTGAACACATCTTACATTCAACCGAATATACGTTAATCGGCGCGGCAAAACATCATGGTAAATGATTTTAACGTCTTCAATTAGAGGACCATTTATCGCACTTACTAAGCCCATGCGCTCGATCACATCATGCATACAAGAATAAAGACAATCATATCAAACTTAGTATATCCGATTGAACATATCTTATATCCAACCGAACACACATCAACCGGCGCGGTAAAGTGTTGTGGTAAAGGATTTTAACCCCTCCAAATAGGGGACCTTTAATCCGACTTACTAAGCCCATGCGCTTGATTGTATCATACATACAAAAGTAACATGCAGAATTCAAATAACGAAAAATAAATAAATCAAAGCAACATAAAACAAAAGAATGTGTAGTTTACTCAAGTGGTACGTGGAGTTGTATCCCGAGTACAGATCATACTACCGTCCATTCGGAATCGGCTATGAAATTTATGTCCGGGTTTCCATCCTATATACCACAAGAGGCGACACATTTTCCATTTCATTCAAGCCACAACATGCATCCACAAACGACTCTCATGCGAATAGAATTCAATAAACAATCAAAAGATGAATATAAACTAATGAGAAAAGTGCCCTCAGGTCTAACCTTTTAAATCACCTCTCGGATGTATGGTACACGATCGTCGGAAGGGTGGATGCTCCGCAACTCTTCCGGTTCACTGGTTCACTGCTCTCGTTTGTTGTCTTACTGTTTTGAGTCGTCGTTCTCCGTCTTTTGCTGCTGCTTTTGACTCCGATTCACTGCCGTTTTGCTACTGTTCTGCTGCTGTATTTTAGTTACTGTTCTTGGGATGTTTTGGCTACTGTTTTGGGTGTGATTTTCGGTGGTGTTATGGTGTGGTTCGGGGGCTGTTTTGATGAGGTAAATGGGCTGTTCGGGATGTGTTTTTGTCAAGGCAATGAGGGTTCTTTGGTTTGTGATCTTCGGTTATTGAGAGTGAGGGAGAGTTGTGTCAATAAGCTTGGGTGTTTCTTGTGTGTGTTGTGATTTTCGTGTGAGTTGTGTGTATGAGCTAGAGGGATCATGTCTTGGTTAGGGGTTGTTTATATAGAGAATGGCAAGGGCTTCACCTTGTCTCACAGGGAAGGGATTTGATTTAGTGTTGAGCAAGGAAAGTCAAAGATTGAGGGGGGACAAATTTGGTTTAGATTAGGAAGTCAATATCTTTAATTTGTTATAATTGATTTTAATTAGGCATGACATCTTTTTAATTTAGTATGTGATTTTGTTTAGTTAGGAAGGAATATTGTGTAATTGGTGGGTGAATATCTTAATTAAGGAATTAAAATATTTGATTGATTTTAATGTTTATTTTAATTTGGTTTGTGATTTTTAGATTTGTTTTGATTTCACCATGTGTTAAATATGTGTTTTAAGTGGGCTTGGGAGTGTGGGCGAAGGCTTGGGCGAATTGGGCTTGATGTGAGGCTAGCAGCAAAACCAGAATTACCGATACCGTTCGAACGCTTCCTCGAACGCGGCACGAATGCCCGCAATCTGTTTGGCGTTCGAACGTATACACGAACGCAGCACGAACGAAAACAGTGAACCTTGTTTATTCTGAATTTCCCCTTCCGATGTCCGTTTTCCGTGACCTCCGTGACTTAAAAGGTAGTGTCTCCAAATGAGACTCATCATAGGGACTTATATGCAAAAATGCAGTGCCTACAGTCGCCCCCACTTTGATGGGACTTGTGTAATGTGTAACAGTGACAATCCTATCAAAGTTATGCAATGCATTTCTACTTACCTGGCTCGCCAGCTGCCACTTGACTTGCCATGTGTTGCGTGGAATGGATGTTGTGCCGTACCTGGCATGCTAAACCTCATACCCGAAGTGTCGCAGTTGCGTCTCTGTACCTAGAGTGTCGCAGTGATATCTCTATACCCGGAGTGCCGTACCTGGCATGCTAAACCTCGTACCCAAGGCGTCGCTGTAATATCTCCATACCCGGAGTGCCGTACCTGGCGTGCTAAACCTCATACCTAAGGTGTCGCAGTAATATCTCCATACCCGGAGTGCCGTACCTGGCTTGCTAAACCTCATACCCAAGGCGTCGCAATAACATATCCATACCCGGAGTGCCGTACCTGGCGTGCTAAACCTCATACCTAAGGCGTCGCAGTAATATCTCCATACCCGGAGTGCCGTACCTGGCTTGCTAAACCTCATACCCAAGGCGTCGTAGTAATATCTCCATACCCGGAGTGCCGTACCTGGCGTGCTAATCCTCATACCCAAGGCGTCGCAGTAATATCTCCATACCCGGAGTGCCGTACCTGGCGTGCTAAACCTCATACCTAAGGCGTCGCAGTAATATCTCCATACTCAGAGTGCCGTACCTGGCGTGCTAATCCTCATACCCAAGGCGTCGCAGTAATATCTCCATACCCGGAGTGCCGTACCTGGCGTGCTAAACCTCATACCCAAGGCGTCGCAGTAATATCTCCATACCCGAGTGCCGTACTTGGCGTGCTAATCCTATACCCAAGGCGTCGCAGTAATATCTCCATACCTGGAGTGCCGTACCTGGCGTGCTAAACCTCATACCTAAGGCGTCGCAGTAATATCTCCATACCCGGAGTGCCGTACCTGGCGTGCTAAACCTCATACCTAAGGCGTCGCAGTAATATTTCCATACCCGGAGTGCCGTACCTGGCGTGCTAAACCTCATACCCAAGGCGTCGCAGTAATATCTCCATACCCGGAGTGCCGTACTCGGCAAAATTGATCTGATGTCTCCATACCCGGAGTGTCGTACCCGGCAAAACTGATCTGATGTCTCCATACCCGGAGTACCGTACCCGGCAAAACTGATCTGATGTTAATGTGGGCCTCGCCCCCAGAGTGCCATACCCGGCTAGACTGATGATGATAAGGATGTGGGCCTCGCCCCCAGAGTGTCATACCGGCCAGACTGATGTTGATAAGGATGTGGGGCTCTCCCCCAGAGTGTCATACCGGCCAGACTGATTTTGATATGGGCCTCTCCCCCAGAGTGCCATATCTGGCCAGACTGATGTTGATATGGGCCTCGACCCCAGAGTACCATACCCGGCCAGACTGATGCGGATAAGGATGTGGGCCTCGCCCCCAGAGTGCCATACCCGGCCAAACTGATGTTGATAAGGATGTGGGCCTCGCCCCCAGAGTGCCATACCCTGCCAGACTGATGCTGATAAGGATGTGGGCCTCGCCCTAGAGTGCCATACCCGGCCAGACTGATGCGGATAAGGATGTGGGCCTAGCCCCAAGAGTGCCATACCCGGCCAGACTGATGCTGATAAGGATGTGGGCCTCGCCCCCAGAGTGCCATACCCGGCCAGACTGATGTTGATAAAGATGTGGGGCTCGCCCTCAGAGTGCCATACCCTGCCAGACTGATGCTGATAAGGATGTGGGCCTCGCCCTAGAGTGCCATACCCTGCCAGACTGATGCAGATAAGGATGTGGGCCTCGCCCCAAGAGTGCCATACCCGGCCAGACTGATGTTGATAAGGATTTGGGCCTCGCCCCCAGAGTGTCATACCCGGCCAGACTGATGCGGATAAGGATGTGGGTCTCGCCCTAAGAGTGCCATACCCGGCCCGAATGATGTTGATAAGGATGTGGGCCTCGCCCCCAGAGTGCCATACCCGGCCAGACTGATGCGGATAAGGATATGGGCCTCGCCCCCAGAGTGCCATACCCGACCAGACTGATGCTGATAAGGATGTGGGCCTCGCCCCCAGAGTGTCATACCCGGCCAGACTGATGCTGATAAGGATGTGGGCCTCGCCCCCAGAGTGCCATACCCGGCCAGACTGATGCGGATATGGGCTTTGCCCCCATGCTGATACTGATATGGGCTTCGCCCCCCAGATTGATGCTGATGTGGGCCTCGGCCCTAAACTGATATTGATATGGGCCTCGGCCCTAAACTGATATTGATGTGGGCCTCAGCCCTAAACTGATATTGATGTGGGCCTTGGCCCTAAACTGATGCTGATGTGGGCCTCGCCCCAAGCTGATACTGATGTGGGCCTCGGCCCTGACTGATACTGATATGGGCCTCAGCCCCAGACTGATACTGGTGAGGTGGTCCATTCTCGAACCAAGTTGAGGAGAGGTGGTCCATTCTCGGACCGTTTCGATGAGAGGTGGTCCATTCTCGAACCGTTACTGTGATGCGGTCCATTCCCGAACCTTGCTCCATTCTTGGAGTGCCATTCCCGGCTTGTTCATTCTCGAACTGTGTTTCCATTCTTGGAGTGCCATTCCCGGCTTGTTCATTCTCGAACTGTGTTTCCATTCTTGGAGTGCCATTCTTGGCTTGTTCATTCTCGAACTGTGTTTCCATTCTTGGAGTGCCATTATTGGCTTGACTGATTCTGATAATGATATGGGCCTCGCCCCCAGAGTGTCATATCCGGCAAAACTGATGTTGATAATGATGTGGGCCTCACCCCAAACTGGTACTGATGTGGGCTTCGCCCCCAATTGGTACTGATGTGGGCTTCACCCCCCAAACTGGTACTGATGTGGGCTTCGCCCCTAGATTGATGCTGATGTGAGCATTGCCCTCAAACTGATGTGGGCCTCGCCCCAACACTGTTACTGATGTGGGCCTCGCCCCAAACTGGTACTGATATGGGCCTCGCCCCCAGACTGATACTGCTGATATGGGCCTCGCCCCCAGACTGATACTGATGTGGGTCTCACCCCCAACTGATACTGATATGGGCCTCGCCCCCAGCTGCTACTGATGTGGGCCTCGCCCCAAACTGGTACTGATATGGGCCTCGCCCCCAGACTGATACTGCTGATATGGGCCTCGCCCCCAGACTGATACTGATGTGGGTCTCACCCCCAACTGATACTGATATGGACCTCGCCCCCAGCTGTTCCTGATGTGGGCCTCGGCCCTGACTGATACTGATATGGGCCTCAGCCCCAGACTGATACTGGTGAGGTGGTCCATTCTCGAACCAAGTTGAGGAGAGGTGGTCCATTCTCGGACCGTTTCGATGAGAGGTGGTCCATTCTCGAACCGTTACTGTGATGCGGTCCATTCCCGAACCTTGCTCCATTCTTGGAGTGCCATTCCCGGCTTGTTCATTCTCGAACTGTGTTTCCATTCTTGGAGTGCCATTCCGGCTTGTTCATTCTCGAACTGTGTTTCCATTCTTGGAGTGCCATTCTTGGCTTGTTCATTCTCGAACTGTGTTTCCATTCTTGGAGTGCCATTATTGGCTTGACTGATTCTGATAATGATATGGGCCTCGCCCCCAGAGTGTCATATCCGGCAAAACTGATGTTGATAATGATGTGGGCCTCACCCCAAACTGGTACTGATGTGGGCTTCGCCCCCAAATTGGTACTGATGTGGGCTTCACCCCCCAAACTGGTACTGATGTGGGCTTCGCCCCTAGATTGATGCTGATGTGAGCATTGCCCTCAAACTGATGTGGGCCTCGCCCCAACACTGTTACTGATGTGGGCCTCGCCCCAAACTGGTACTGATATGGGCCTCGCCCCCAGACTGATACTGCTGATATGGGCCTCGCCCCCAGACTGATACTGATGTGGGTCTCACCCCCAACTGATACTGATATGGGCCTCGCCCCCAGCTGCTACTGATGTGGGCCTCGCCCCAAACTGGTACTGATATGGGCCTCGCCCCCAGACTGATACTGCTGATATGGGCCTCGCCCCCAGACTGATACTGATGTGGGTCTCACCCCCAACTGATACTGATATGGACCTCGCCCCCAGCTGTTCCTGATGTGGGCCTCGGCCCTGTGATTCATTCCTGAAGACTGCTGACATTGTACTGTTGCTGCTTCTGGTTGGCTTGTATTTGACGCTTTCTCTTTTTTTCTCTGAAACCTGTTATTACAAAACAGAACAAACACGAAAAGGAATGCAGGATACGTTACGTGTATGCATGCATGCATGAATGAGTTTCCTATCCCGTTGGGTTAGGTCTTCTGCCAGTACTCTTGGTGGCTGCTTGGTCTTTTGACAAGTCTGTCATGTTCCCTAACCAACGGGTATCTATGATGGCTTTTAAGACAAAATGGGGTTAACATGGTGCATGTATGCATGAGGCGCATATGATGCAAGAAATATATCAACTCATTAAAATTTTCACACAAATCGGCCCACCATCATTTTAGAAGCTTTTGGGCTAACTGTCATAGGAGTGAACTCGTCCCAGTTTAAATGGCCCAACGAGTTCACATCTCATGGCAAGGAGCCCAACTAAATCCAAATGGTAATGTTTCGAACACAAACACAAAGTGGCCCATCAATATTTTAGAAGCCTTTGGCCTAATCATCATAGGATAAGTTCTTGTCCCAGTTTAAATGGCCCAACAAGCCCATATCTCATGACAAATGGTCCAAATGGATCCAAACGACGATGTTCCCAAACACAAGCATAAAAGAAAGATGATGCAAACATAAAACAATGATTTCTACAGAATGGCCCATCAACATATCAGAAGCTTTGGGCCTAATGGTCATAAGGTACGAACTCGCCCCAGTTTAATTGGCCCAGCAAGTCCGCATTTCTGACAATGGTCCAACTGCATCCAAATGAGGATGGTCCACAAGCACATACTCAAGTAAATAATTGTTACTTTAACCATACAACCCCGGTCTATGGGTGGGTTCACAAGAGTGTAGACAAAGGCTCTCATCGGTGAAGGATGGCCCACAACTAGGTCTCCCCAATCAAGGGTTCGAGCGACCAAGTGAGCGCACCCTTTTTATACACTAATGTACGTGCCAATGAGCTATGGTGTGTGACTGACAGTCAAATTGATTTTCCGTTGTAGATTCCCCAGAGGGAGGGTGGAGCGAGGCTCTCTTAAGTACCCTAGCCTCTTAGGCTCTTATCGCTTGGTGACAGGAATAAACAACGAGTCCTCCAAATTAGTCCATCACAATAGGCTAAGGGTAGATGGCTATATAGGTGCCTTCACAGCTTTTCCTTCTAGAAAGGTAGTGAATGAAGAAAGACACCAAACCATTACCTAGCCTCAAGATGCCCTTGATTAAACCCTCATTTTATCCACTATAGACACGGTCAATTAGAACATAAATCCAAACATTACAAGACAATATTTCGGGGTCGATTCTCTATCCCCAGTGGAGTTGCCAGACTGTGGGACACAGGATCTGGGGCGACGCATGCTGTCCCGGGCTCGCGGCCCGGTCGGGGGTACGGAGTAGCCACGGGGGACTAAACCGGAGAATAATGGAGTCGCCACCTGGTGTGAACCAGGAAAATGAGATTTAAGGCCGCACTCACCCCTCGCAAGGGAAGACCTCAAACCGTTGGGTTCGGAATGGTCCCTTACTTATGTCACTTGTAATGAAAGGATTTATGTAATAATTTAATCAAGTTTAAGTAACGCTTATTTCCAAGAGTATCATGCTTCTAAATTCACATGCATACATCAACAAGTTCATCACCACATGCAACATCACATGGCAATCTCATGAACATTTCTCAATCATATGATAGGGAAAACTAAGAACAACCTAATCATGCTTGAGTACTATCTCATGAACATATTAACCAAATAACAAGATAATAGCCTAATCATGCTCGAATATCATCCCAAGAACACATCGAATGGATAAATGCAGGAATACAAATAATATGATTGGCTACATAATGCAAAGGAGATCACCCAAAAGGCAGTTGTGCATGAAATATGATGAGACAGACTTAGTTCAGTGTGTGCGCGTTCGTGTAGCGTTCGTAAACACGTTCGAATGGTAAACAGAAGGTTCGCGTTCGTGTAGCGTTTGATAACGCGTTCGAACGGATCCAGACCTGATGAAACAAAATGCATGCGCATTCGAGTAGCGTTTGTAAAACGCGTTCGAACGGGAAACAGAAGGTTCGCGTTCGTATAACGTTCGATAATGCGTTCGAACGGGAACAGACCTGATGCACAAAATGTGACGCAATACATACATAAAAAAGCAAATAGCGAAATACGAAGTGCGGCGAAGCATCGTGGCGAAGGATTTTAACCTCTTCAATTAGAGGACCTTTCATCGTACTTACTAAGCCCATGCGCTTATCTTAATGCATATAAAAAATAAAGACAATAACCTTAGACTTCATGTACCCGATTGAACACATCTTACATTCAACCGAATATACGTTAATCGGCGCAGCAAACATCATGGTAAAGGATTTTAACCTCTTCAATTAGAGTACCTTTCATCGCACTTACTAAGCCCATGCGCTCGATCACATCATGCATACAAGAATAAAGACAATCATATCAAACTTAGTATATCCGATTGAACATATCTTATATCCAACCGAACACACATCAACCGGCGCGGCAAAGCATTGTGGTAAAGGATTTTAACCCCTCCAAATAGGGGACCTTTAATCCGACTTACTAAGCCCATGCGCTCGATTGTATCATACATACAAAAGTAACATGCAGAATTCAAATAACGAAAAATAAATAATCAAAGCAACATAAAACAAAAGAATGTGCCGTTTACTCAAGTGGTACGTGGAGTTGTATCCCGAGTACAGATCATACTACCGTCCATTCGGAATCGGCTATGAAATTTATGTCCGGGTTTCCATCCTATATACCACAAGAGGCGACACATTTTCCATTTCATTCAAGCCACAACATGCATCCACAAACGATTCTCATGCGAATAGAATTCAATAAACAATCAAAAGACGAATATAAACTAATGAGAAAAGTGCCCTCAGGTCTAACCTTTTAAATCACCTCTCGGATGTACGGTACACGATCTTCGGAAGGGTGGATGCTCCGCAACTCTTCCGGTTCACTGGTTCACTGCTCTCGTTTGTTGTCTTACTATTTTGAGTCGTCGTTCTCCGTCTTTTGCTGCTGCTTTTGACTCCGATTCACTGCCGTTTTGCTACTGTTCTGCTGCTGTATTTTAGTTACTGTTCTTGGGATGTTTTGGCTACTGTTTTGGGTGTGATTTTTGGTGGTGTTATGGTGTGGTTCGGGGGCTGTTTTGATGAGGTAAAGGGGCTGTTCGGGATGTGTTTTGGTCAAGGCAATGAGGGTTCTTTGGTTTGTGATCTTCGGTTATTGAGAGTGAGGGAGAGTTGTGTCAATAAGCTTGGGTGTTTCTTGTGTGTGTTGTGATTTTCGTGTGAATTGTTTGTATGAGCTAGGGGGATCATGTCTTGGTTAGGGGTTGTTTATATAGAGAATGGCTAGGGCTTCACCTTGTCTCACAAGGAATTGATTTGATTTAGTGTTGAGCAAGGAAAGTCAAAGATTGAGGGGGGACAAATTTGGTTTAGATTAGGAAGTCAATATCTTTAATTTGTTATAATTGATTTTAATTAGGCATGACATCTTTTTAATTTAGTATGTGATTTTGTTTAGTTAGGAAGGAATCTTGTGTAATTGGTGGGTGAATATCTTAATTAAGGAATTAAAATATTGATTGATTTTAATGTTTATTTTAATTTGGTATGTGATTTTTAGATTTGTTTTGATTTCACCATGTGTTAAATATGTGTTTTAAGTGGGCTTGGGCGTGTGGGCCAAGGCTTGGGCGAATTGGGCTTGATGTGAGGCTAGCAGCAAAACCAGAATTACCGACACCGTTCGAACGCTTCCTCGAACGCGGCACGAATGCCCGCAATCTGTTTGGCGTTCGAACGTATACACGAACGCAGCACGAACGAAAAAATGAACCTTTTTTATTCTGAATTTCCCCTTCCGATGTCCATTTTCCGTGACCTTCGTGACTTAAAATGTAGTGTCTCCTAATGAGACTCATCATAGGGACTTATATGCAAAAATGCAGTGCCTACACCATGTTAATTAATTTATGCATTGTATCATAATTAACATGCTCCAACCTCCCATGTCATATATTTTGTGATTCAATAATATAAACAGAAGATGTAGCTTTATTATTATTAGTACTGTGTCGATTGACATTCATTACATTGAACTTGAAAATGCCCTCAGTGAGGTATTATTTTCCTATATAGACATCATTTTTGGTCAATACAAACTTGTCAGAAACAAATACAAGCTTAAAATCATTCTTGCTAAGGAGTGAATCTGAAACCATGTTCTTTCGAATATCAAGAACATGCAAAACATTCTTCAATATAAGCTTTTTCTCAGATATCATCTTCAGAACCAATGTGCCTTGTCCAACCACTTTGGAGGTAGACGAGTTTCCCATTGTTAGATGATGCCACCATCGATCTTCAGCACAGATATGACGAGTAGCCATGTGTCTACCAATAATTCTCTTGGATTCCCAACCAAGTTGGCTTCAGTTACAAATGCTGAGAGGATCAACTCTGAGATCTCATGAGTCAGCAACTCATCCTCAGTAACATGGGCCTCATTTTTCTTTTTCTTGCCCTTGTCTTGCGACTTATTATTTCTGCAATCCTTTGCCATGTGACCATTTTTCCCACAGATGTAACACTTCCTCTTGAACTTCTTGTTTGCTTGAGAAGAGTCAGCTACATTGTTCCTTCTCTTTCAACTACCTTTTTCCACCTTCGACGATGTTGGCCTTAGACTCAATAGTCATGTAGTTAGCCTTCTCAGACTTCCTGTTGTCATCTTCGATCCTCAATGGAACTCCAAGGTCTTCAAGACTCATTTGATTCTTCTTGTGTCTCAGATAACTCTTGAAGTCTTTTCATGATAGAGGTAACTTCCCAATAATTATGACAACTTGAAACGTCTCACAGAGTTTCATTTCCTCATCCAATATTTCGTAAATGATCAATTGTAGTTCACCCAACTGAGATATTATCGTCCTTGAATCTACCATTTTGTAGTATAGGAACCTACCCACGATAAATTTCTTCTGTCCGACATCATCTGATTTGTACTTATTCTTAAGAGATTCCCAGAGAATCTTCATAGAACTCATGCCTTGGTACACATTGTACAGGGTTTTGTCAAGTCCTCTCAAGAGGTAGTTCTTGCAAAAAAAAAGTCAGCTTTAGACCATGTCTCAACTCGCAGTTGTTTAACTGTTTTCGTTTCTCCCTCCACATGACCCATAGGATCTTCCTTGAGATACTTAGCCAACTACAGTGTTGTCAGGTAGAACAATATTTTGCTTTGCCACTGTTTGAAGTTTGATCTACCAAACACTTATCTGGTTTCTCTCCATGAGCGACCGGTGCTGTGATGATTCCACTAGACATGTGTAATTGAAATTTATTATGCACGGGACAAATCACACAAAGATCAACTTTATGATCATGTTTATGTGTTACACTAAAACTTCTACTTGTTATTATTTTCGATTGAAATATCAAATAATACAAGTCATTGAATTTGTAACTAAAAGTTTCTTATGATTGGTGAATAAAGGAAAATTCTCAGAGGACGTGGGGGGTCCGGTGTAACCACTTAAGTCTCTGTGCACTTAGGCTCTTATCGCATTGGTGGCAGAATTTCCTTAAACACTTTCTCACTAGAAAATCTTAGGTATTCAATCTTTAGTTTTTACACTTTAAATTTCAACTACAATAAATTTAAAATACATGTATAATTATGTATATATAAATTCAATCAAGCTTGGATGGAATTACTTGTGTATAACTACACTTTAACTCTCAACCAAGTATGCAATAAATATTAAATAATTTCAACTTTATCATATAATATACTAGGTGTATGCATGTGATAATTGCACAACCTAATATTAACTAAAAATTATACTACCAAGTTTACAGAAATTCAGTATATGATTTTACTAAGTTAATATAATTCAATGCATATATTATATATTACCAAAATTTCATAGTTAAAGCATGTATATCATATGATAATTATCAAGTTACTATATATTTTTGTGAAATTTATAGATTAGTCTAAGTCTATGTTATTATTCTAAATCTGAAATTTCTCAAATGCGACTTACGTTAGTGTCACGTTCGTTCAGCCGTTCGAACGAAACTTTCAAGAGAGTTCACGTTCGTGCAGCGTTTGATAACACGTTTGAACGAATTTTTCCAGAGGACTTGCGTTCGAGTGGCATTTGAATACGTGTTCGAACAAATCTTTCCTGAGGACTGGCATTCGAGTGATGTTTGAAGACGCGTTCGAACAAAACTACGAAATATAGGGTTTTTCCTTATGCGTTCGTCAGGCGTTCGAAAGCCCTTACGTAATTTTCATGCACAAAACACTTTTTAACAGGAAGAAGAACATTAAAACATGCAAAAACAGAGTTAACAACACATGTAAATTAATAAGTTCTTAAGATTGTTGTCGAAAATGTCAATTTAAATATGCATCATACAATCAAATTTCCACTATTAAAGCATGAACATATAGACTTAGAAAAATCTAAAATTTGTTGAAGAAGATGGAAAACTTAAATCAAGCCCAGATTCCTCTGTCCTTAAGAACTTATTAGCCCCGCCTCGATACTCTACAGATATTTTGTGGCTAACGTTCTCCTAAGATTACTTGGTTGCTTCTTGTAGAAGGGACACTACTTTCTCCAAGAACTTGAACTAAGGAAAAATGGTGGAAACTCTCCACTCTATACTTAAGTTTGTAAGTTTATTAAAAAATATGAAAGAATGAATGATTAAAATTGAGGTCAAAAACCCCTTTTTATAGGCATGAATGGGTGCCTTTGTGGGCACTCTTTGGTTTAAGGTGTAACACTCCTAAATGTCATACTCATTCCTAATGTCCTTTAATGCCTAGAATTATATTCGTTCACTTTAGAGAACATGTCTCTCAATTTGTGTCTTTCTCATAAGGTATTTTCTTAAGGGAGATATCTCTCATACATTTATATATATATATATATATATTATATATATTATATATATATATATATTATTTCCTGATATACATACATACATATATACACATCTAAATTTAGAATGATATGGCATTCCAAATGCTTAAGAAACGGTCAAATTCCTCATTTCTCGGTGATGATTAGTTTGCAGAGGCATTCAGATTTGGGTATAAGTCATTTCATTTTTAGGGAGTGTGTTTCCCATAAAAAAAAATTGGAAAATATGTTTTTCTCTTACATTTTTTGGATATTAAAAAAATTTGATCAATGTAAATATTTTCTGATCAAATGGAAAATTTTAACAATGTTTTTAGAAAATGACTTATAAAATATAAATCCGTAAATCATTTTTTAAAAAGAAAATTACTTCTCTAAAACTTTCTTAACCCGCTTTTACCTAGGGGTGGCAAAATCTTTAAAAAAAAATATTCAGATGTGGATATACCTAGTATTCATATCCAGAAAAATATTTATAAAAAAAATATGAAAATTACACAATACATATAAAAAATTACAATTATTAATTATAATAATTTTTAATGGGAAATGCTAACGATTGTCCTTAGGGCACTCGTTAAAAATCCATTTAAGGAAATTTTTGATAGGAAAAAGGAAAAAATCATTAATAATTTGACAGTTTTTTTCATTTCCCATAAAAATACTGTCAAAAGTTTCCTTAAATGGATTCTTAAGAGGACACTCGTTAGCATAACCCATTTTTAATATCAAAACAAATATAATCATCAACAACAATGAGCATATATGCTTTTAATGATGAGTCCAATAATATAGTCCATATCTTTTTTTTTTTTTTTTAGATAACCGGGGTATTCGGACCAGCTTACGCGCACCTCGACTAATATATTCTATATCTACTAACTCATCACATAACAATCTCTTAAACATGTTCATTTCAGCAAGTAACATATAATGTTTGCATAGATGCTTTTAATGATTAGTCCAATAATATATCAAATTGAGACACTGGACCAAGTTTCCTCACACTCCTTCTTCCTCTCTGGATATCTAACAGAGTCACAGCAGTAAGCAAATTTTTTGTTCAATAATCAAAATTTATCCCCAAACCATGTACATTTTCAACTTCAAATGAGAACCAATAATCAAGTGGGAAGAAAATCTTCATCTCCAGGTCCTAATGCAACCAACACGATGAATTGAGGCAGAGGAGAGAGCTGAACACGAGAAGACAAGACGGCAAGATGAAATTAAAAAAAAAAAAAAAGAACATACCTGAGAGAAGACGAGACATAGAGGCAGAGGAGAGAGCCGAGCCTTAGTGGGAGAGCTGAGTGGCAGATGATGATCGATTGAGAGCTGAATGACAGATGATGATCGATTAAGAGTTGAGTTGACTGAGATTTGAGAGTTTGAGAGTTGAGAGACACAAGCAACCACACGATGAATTGAGGGAGAGCAGAACAAATTTGGGATTTTACTTTTAATTGGTTTTCATTTGTTGGCATTACTTAGGAAATTTAAAAAAAAATTGAAAAACTTGGTTCTACAGTGTCTGCCCCATACGAAGAACATATAGGATCTCTGTAGAACTTGCTTTTACAGTGTCTGCCCCATACGAAGCACATATCAGATCTTTGGTAACTAGTCTCTATATCGGATAAACATGACCTAGTCATTTTATCCCGATGACTGCAGTACATAAGAGAACCAGTTCCGTATCCTACGTAACCATCATCTCCACTATGACTGGAGTGATACTTCCATCTCGCCATCACACCCAATACACTACGATTCTCAATATACCCAGAAGAGGCGTACCGAACCTGTTAAAACCCTGGACGACCTAAACCAAAGTACATTGATTGTCGCAAGTATTAGCGTGCAAGTCTCAGGTAAGACCAAATACACCTACGCTGATTCGGACTTTCCATAGACATATAGTCATACTTGTAGGAGTTTTTAGGGTGAATCCGGTAACGCAGCGTAAGCGTGAAAATCCGATTTTCAGATTTCAAAACTTTTTCTGCGGATTAATTAAATAAACATATTTATTTAATATTCCAATAATCAAATTATGAAATAAAATTCAAATGAATCATATTCAAGTGAATTTACCAAATTACCCCTCTTTGGTAGTTTGTGTCCATTTTAGTCCGAAATTGATCTAATCAATTTTGAATGATTCTAAATCATTTCTAAGATGAACTTAGTATGCTCAAAACATCAAAACACCAAAAGAATCAAAATCCCCAATTTTCTAATTCTTGGCCGAGAGCTCTATTAGGGGTGCCATTGTGCACTTTGTCATTTCATGCTTCAAAAACCATCAAGATGTAATCCAATCAACATGAAACTTTATATGCATCATATACACACACAAATATACAACATATATGAAAGCCCCAAATTTGGAATTGGTCATGAACCCTAATTTTACAATTTCCCACAAATTGGACAAATTAGACCAAATACATTAAATCAATTACTTCAATCATCATTCTTCCATCCAATCCAAGTCTCAACACAATGAAACAACTCAAGATCAAATCTAGGTCATTTAAGAGTTGTCAATAACTCTAGATTAGCAACATGGTTTCAAAAAACCTTAAAAGAAAGTTTACAACTACAATAGTCAATACCTTCCTTCACCATACATGCTCAACACTTCTATCAAACTTCCATCAACAAAACACACAAAGAAATAAAGAAAGAAATAATCTAAGAACATCACATGTTGAAGCCTAGAACCTAAGGAATAATTCCTCTCTAATAGCAAGTTTGAAAAACTTACTAAATTCCAAGCTATCTTTAATCTTTCTTTCTTCTCAAGCTTTCTTAAGTTTCTTCAATGGAGTTTCTTTTTGGTAAAAGGGTATTAGGTTAAGTGTAAAGTGAAAAGAAAAGCAATATAGACGGGACAATATGCCTTGGCCGAAAATTCACAAAGACATATACAAGTTTTGTGAATTGCATTTTCATTTCAAGCTTATGTAATCAACTTGCATTAAATATCTTAATACAATTTTATTAGATATTATTTATAAGTCAACAAAAGCACTAACATCATTTACTTTAAATATCCTAATGTAGATATTTATATTAATTAAATTTAATCATTTAACAATTAAATATCAATTAATTAATCAAATACAAAATATTTAAATATATGTATAATATTTACATTAATATTAAAAACATATATTCATTTAGGATATAAGTCAAATAACTCATTTTGGTGACTATTAATTAATGTGTATTTAAATTAATCAAGTATTAAATGTAAATACACAATAATTAGACAAATGACTATCTAGTCCTTTTAGCACGTATCCTGCGTTTAACCTTTAAACGACTTTATAAATAATCAATATTATTATTAATGTTGCTCTAGTGCTCTACGAATATGTTTCATTATTGAGACTCTCTAGATTCAGGTATATCCGTCACGAAATCTAATTTCGTGTCCATAATCTATTCACCCGTAGATTATGACGATCACAGATATCTCGCTGAACCATACAGGTCGAGGTCATGGAAATTGTATAATTCCCCGTCCCACAGGTATCCGGATAAATCCCAGAGATATAGATGTAAACGTCAAATCTCTATCGGGATTATCCAGTCGACTATTCTTATTAGCAATCTCTAAAAGAATGTTTAGAACTAGCTTCTAAACTTTACCACGGGCCCATGGTTTTATCTGATTGCTAATCATATTGGACTACCTATGCTCTGATACACAGAACTGACGGATCCTATCTTGATACACATAGGACCACCCTGGGGATCTATCTACACCCAACGAACATACGGAGGTCTGATCTAAATTAGATCGGTGACGTGACTACCGTCTAAGTGTAGAAGATGTCTCATGTGCCCACAATGGCATCTCAGTCTAAGAATCACAAGTGCTACTCAACCCAAGAAGATTGTTATTGACGCTGGTGTACCATCCATTAAGAATCTTCGGGTGAGTGTTCAGTTGTTTATCCGCTATAAACACCTACATGTCTATACTAGTCTCCAAGACTTATGGTTCATTGAGAAACCATTGGAATCATATATTCCAGTATACGACATGTACCAGTCTCAACGGGTTTACTATACTGACCAAGTAGTGTAAACCTTGACCAGGAACTGTCTGAGAATGACAACGTCATGATACTACCCAATGTCCGTTGCGACGCTTTTGAACTGTATCATGACTAATCATTCTAGGGTCATTACGTCTTTACCATATAGAAAGATAGATTATATATTATAGAAACTGCATATATATTCATAATAATGATATTTTACAGAAGTATATTCAACAAGAAAATACAACCGGGAATTGGCGCTTGAGCACCAACCCCAACAAAATTCTCCACTTGCTCTAGTGACAATATCGATTGTATTGAGTCTATCTCGGATTTCATGGCACTTTGCCATTTCACGGATTCGATGTCCAACATCGATTCTCTATGGTGAAAGGATCTGTCTCTTCAACTAAGAGAACATCCAGACTCTTTTCTTGTATCAAATACAAGCGTTCAGGAGGTCTAGATACCCTTTCCGGACCTACGGAGTGTGTTTGTTGAAGGTCCTTCATCTACTTGAACTTCAGGTTCCTCCGTTGGTTCGTTGTTTTCAGGTTGGACTTCATCAAGCTCAACCTGTCTATGATTACCACCTTCTGACAAAAATTCTACTTCTAGAAATTTTGCGAAGCGAGCCACGAACACATTTCGATGCTCGGTATCATAGAACAGATATCCCCTCGTATTCGAAGGATATCCAACAAAACCTAAACTTTTGCCCTCGAGGCGAAGCTTATCTTGCTGAGTCACCCTGACATAGGCAGGACAAACCCCAAACCTAATATAATTGAAGATTTGGTCTCCTACCGAACCATATCTGATACGGTGTCGTAGGAACAGCCTTTGAAGGAACTTATTCAAAAGATGTGCGGCTGTTAGAGAGAGTATAGCCCCAAATAATAGGGCAAATCTGTGAAACTCAACATCGATCGGACCATATCCAATAAAGTCCGCGATTTTCTCTTTCAGATACACCATTGAGATGTGGTGTACCTGGAGGAGTATATTGAGCGAGAATCCCATTTTCCTTCATATAATCCATGAACTCACCACTCATATATATCGCCGCCACGCCGATCTGATCGAAGGCATTTAATATATTTACCAGTTTGTTTTTCTACTTCATTTCGGAACTCTTTGAACTTTTTAAAGGTTTCCGTTTATGTCGCATCAAAATACACATAACCGTACCGTGACAAATCATCAGTAAAGGTAACGAAGTACGAATAACCACTGTGAGCAGTTTGACTTAGTGGACCACATACATAGAATGTACGAGTTCCAGTAGTTAGTGGCGCGGTGTCCAACACCAGAAAATGGGGCTTTGGTCATCTTACCCTGAATACAGGATTCACAAGTTGGATAGGATTCAATGGTAAGATCTGATATCAAACCATTCCTAACCAATTGGGTAAGGCGTTTAACGCCAATGTGACTAAGTCTCATATGCCAAAGTTCAGTATTATTAATTACAGGTAAACTACGTTTATTAACTCCAGTATTTAATATATCTTTTGAAGTTTGCAATGTATAATTACCATGCTGGTTTGGACAACAAAGGATCTGAATATTATTTTTATCATATAAATACAAAGAACTATCCTAATATTAATACAAAATCCTTCTGTATCTAATACAAAAAGTGATATAATATTTGCGTCACATCCCGGTACAAAATGACAGTCATATAACAAAAGTGTCCCATTCGGCAATGAGATCTCGCATACTCCCACTGCAACTGCATCCAAAGAGTATCCACTCCCGAATCGCAACTGCATCTCTCCAGGCTTCAGTTTCCTACTTTTCTTCAGCACCTGCAACAGATTGCAAATGTGAATGGGACAAGCAGAATCTAAAATCCAGTTGGATGTAACGGCTTCACAAGCCAAAGATAAATCAATAACTGGAAAAATAAAAGTACCTGATGTAGAAGCTCTGTCTCTCCTCAGCTGGGCAATGTAATCAAGACAGTTCCTTTTCCAGTGCCCGACTTTGCCGCAGTGGTGGCATTTGTCTTCAGAAGCCCTTTTGGGCTTTACAATCTTCGCCTGTTGTTGAGGACCAAAAGCCTTCTTCTTCTTCTTGCCTTTCTTGTTCTTTCCCTTGGACCATCCTTGGGAAGAAGCCGAAAGAGAAGTAGTTCTAGGAGGGCGAGTCGGTACTCCCTTCTTAAGGTTCTCTTCTGCCGTGAGCAACATCCTATGTAGCTCCTAGAAGGTACAGACAGTCCCGTGCATGTTGAAGTACATCACGAACTGGCGAAATGAAGCTGGTAGTGAACCAAGAATGACACTCCTACCGAGAATGTCATTCAAGATGAGATTATGTTGCCTCAATTGATCGATCAAATCGATCATCTGAAGAACATGTGGGCTAACACTATGCCCCTCATCCAGACGCGCATGGAACAGTTCCATGGCGACTTTGTGAACAATCACTTGTTCTTGGTTCTCAAACGATTGTCTCAATCGCGTCATCATACTATAGGAATCTAACATACCATAGTACTGTCGCTTGAGTTTCGGAGAAAGTGAACTAAGGATGTATGATTTAACCCTTAAATCATCATCCTTCCAAGTTCAAAAACTTGGTGTTCCTCCTCCGAAGCATCCGCAACCCACTGCAAGGGGCAACGGACCCTCAAGAACATAACCCAAGCTTTTCGGAATCAAGGACAATCCTCAAATCCAATTCCCAGTCTGCAAAGTTCTCAGCGCCTTTCGTTTGTTCGCATCAAGCGTACGCGCAAACTGATTTAGGATTGTGCCGCATCGCCATCTACTATCATATAGATCACGAAAAACGGTTAGCAGAATAAAAACAGTTTCATATAATATCAAAAGCATAACTAGATCATGGATTTTTAATCTAATATGCCCCTCCCACTAAATCATGCAATACTGTAATCCCAAAACAGAATACAAATATTTTAATAATTAAATTAAATACTAATAGTGAAAAGTGGATCCCGTGAATATATTTCGGCTCACTGCAGAGAGGCACGGTCTCGCCTACGTATATTCATCAAGTAGACAACTCATTTGTCAATCATTCACTAATGACTCCTAAGTATCCGGTCCTGGACCGTTCTCGTTGTCGCTGCGAAGGGCAGGCCCACAAGGAGACGTACGCCAAGTTTAAACTCGTCATGATAAACTCAAGTTACTTACGTAATCCGACAGCTAGGGCAAACCGTTCAGAATTCCCAGCTTTTACTTGAATTTACCTAGTATCCGTAATATACAGTTCTCGGTATAAATAATCTTTAGCGGCTACAATCTCACAGACAGAGGCAGGGTCTCCAGATATAGTCCACAAAGAAGATTCATAAATCCGTATTGACAAGAAAGACGGACCACAGAACATGCATCAACGATACATAATTAACATTCAAACCTTATTAATTATGGGATTTTCCGCTAAGTGTCATACACCCTAAATCTAACCAAGTTAGATCCTAATAAGCATGCATAAAGTCAAGAAAACATGATTAAACATTGATTCAATGAAGGCTAATCATTTTAGGTGGCCTAGAATCAGACTCGCTCTGATATACCATTTTGTAGGAGTTTTAGGGGGTGAATCGGTAACGCAGCGGAAGCGGTGAAAATCCGATTTTCATATTTCAAAAATTTTTCTCTGCGATTATTTAAATAAACATATTTTTTAATATTCCAATAATCAAATTATGAAATATTAATTCAAATGAATCATATTCAAGTGAATTTACCAAATTACCCTTGCTTTGGTATTTTTGGTCCAGTTTAGTCCGAATTGATCTAATCAATTTTGAATGATTCTAAATCATTTCTAAGATGAACTTAGGCATGCTCAAACATCAAAACACCAAAAGAATCAAAATCCCCAATTTTCTAATTCTTGGCCGAGAGCTCCATTAGGGGTGGCCATTTGTGCACTTTGTCATTTCATCCTTCAAACACATCAAGATGTAATCCAATCAACATGAAACTTTATATGCATCATATACACACACCAAATACAAATACAACATATAGGAAAAGCCCCCAAATGGAATTGGTCATGAAACCCTAATTTTACAATTTCCACAAATGGGACAAATTAGACCAAATACATTAAATCAATTACTTCAATCATCTTCTTCCATCCAATCCAAGTCTCAACACAATGAAACAACTCAAGATAAATCTAGGTCATTTAAGAGTGGGTCAATAACTCTAGATTAGAACATGGTTTCAAAAACCTTAAAAGAAGTTTACAACTACAATAGTCACAACCTTCTTTCACCATACATGCTCAACACTTCTATCAAACTTCCATCAACAAAAACACAAGAAATAAAGAAAGAAATAATCTAAGAACATCACATGTTGAAGCCTAGAACCTAAGGAACAATTTCCTCTATAATAGCAAGTTTGAAAAACTTACTAAATTCCAAGCTATCTTTAATCTTTTCTTTCTTCCAAGCTTTTTTAAGTTTCTTCAATGGAGTTTCTTTTTGGTAAAGTGTATTAGGTTAAGTGTAAAGTGAAAATGAAAATCAATATATACTTGTACAAGATATGCCTTGGCCGAAATTCACAAAGACATATACAAGTTTTGTAATTTCATTTCATTTCAAGCTTATGTAATCAACTTGCATAAATATCTTAATACAACTTTATTAGATATTTATTTAAGTCAACAAAAGCAACTAACATCATTTACTTTAAATTCCTAATGTAAGATATTTATATTTTAATTAATTTATCATTTAACAATTAAATAATCAATTAATTAATCAAATACAAATATATTAAATATATGTATAATATTAAATTAAATATTAAAAACATATATTCATTTAGGATATAAGTCAAATAACTCATTTGACTATTAATTAATGTGTATTTAAATTAATCAAGTATTTAAATGTAAATACACAATAATTAGACAAATGACAATCTAGGTCCTTTTAGCACGTATCTTTGCGTTTAACCTTTAAACGACTTTGTAAATAATCAATATTATTTATTAATATTGCTCTAGTGCTCTACGAGTATGTTTCATTATTGAAACTCTCTAGATTCAGGTATATCCGCCGTCATGAAATCTAATTTCGTGTCCATAATCTATCCACCCGTAGATTATGACGATCACGGATAGTCTCGCTGAACCATACAGGTCGAGGTTGTCATGGCAATGTATAATTCCTCCGTCACAGGTATCCCGGATAAATCCCAGAGATATAGATGTAAACGTCAAATCTCTATCGGGATTATCCAGTCGACTATTCTATTAGCAATCTCTAAAAGAATGTTTAGAACTAGCTTCTAAACTTTACCACGGGCCCATGGTTTTATCTGATTGCTAATCATATGGACTACCTATGCTCTGATACACAGAACTGACGGATCCTATCTTGATACACATAGGACACCATGGGGATCTATCTACCCAACCAACGAACATGCGGAGGTCTGATCTTAATAGATCGGTGACGTGACTGCCGTCTAAGTGTAGTAGATGTCTCATGTGCCCACAGTGGCATCTCAAGTCTAAGAATCACAAGTGCTACTCAACTCAAGAAGATTCTTATTGACGCTGGTGTACCATCCATTAAGAATTCTTCGGTGAGTCGTTCAGTGTGTATTATCCGCTATAAACACCTACATGTCTATACTAGTCTCCAAGACTTATGGTTCATTGAGAAACCATTGGAATCATATATTTCCCATATACGACATTGCCCAGTCTCAACGGGTTTACTATACTGACCAAAGTAGTGTAAACCTTGACCAGGAACTGTCTGAGAATGACAACGTCATGATACTACCCAATGTCTGTTGCGACGCTTTTGCAACTGTATCATGACTAATCATTCTTAGGGTCAGATTCATTACGTCTTTACCATATGAAAGAATAGATTATTATATTATAGAAACTGCATATATTATTCATAATAATAAATATTTACAGAGTATTCACAGAAATACAACCGGGAATTGGCGCTCTGAGCACCAACCCCAACAAAATCTCCCACTTGCTCTAGTGCCAATATCGATTGTATCTAATACCCATCGACTCCACGTGTTTTATCAACAGCTTCGGAGGTATGGCCTTCGTCAGCGGGTCTGCTACATTGTCTTCACTCTCGGTACCCTCTGCACACGACAATATCCCCTCGCGAGACACGATCTCTCGAATGCGAATGGTACTTGCTCGTTCCGTCCACATGCTTCGACTTCTATGCGCCCTCGGTTCCTTTGCTTGCGCAATGGCTCCAGTATTATCACAGTATAACGGAATCGCATTCTCGATACTTGGGACAACTACCAATTCTGTGATAAAGTTCTTTTTCTACACACCTCTTTTGCAGCTTCAGAAGCTGCAATATATTCCGCCTCAGTGGTGGAATCAGCTGTCGATCCCTGTTTGGAACTCTTCCAACAAACTGCACCTCCGTTAAGGGTAAGACAAATCCAGATGTAGACTTTCTATCATCGGGATCCGATTGGAAATCGGAGTCTGTATACCCATTAACCTGCAGTTCGTTTCCTCCATAAACTATTAACTTATCCTTAGTACCTTTAAGATACTTTAGGATATGTTTAATGGCCATCCAATGGTCATTACCTGGATTGGACTGATATCGACTAGTTACGCTAACAGCGAAACTGATATCAGGCCTCGTACATAACATGGCATACATTATGCTACCCAAACATGAAGCATAAGGTTGGTTAGACATTCTAACCTTCTCATCTTCTGTTTGTGGACACTCTTTTTGGAAAGATGAATCCCATGTCTGAACGGTGATGTGCTGTCTTACAGTTACCAAAGCTATACCGTTCCAAGATCTTATCTACGTACGTTGATTGGGATAACCCAATCAGCCTCCTTTGTCTTCTCTATAGAGTTTTATCCCTAAAACATAGAAGCTTCTCCCAGGTCCTTCATGAGAAATTCTTACAGAGGTACGCTTTGACGCTTTGCAACATACCTAAATCATTCCCAATGATTAGGATGTCATCAACATATAGGACTAAAAATACGACCATGCTCCCACTGGCCTTCTGATACACACAGGATTCTTGCGAATTCTTGAGAAAACCAGACGATCTAATAATCTCATCGAATTGAAGATTCCAACTTTGTGAAGCTTGTTTAAGTCCATAAATAGACTTCTTAAGCTTACATACCATACCCGAGGTTTCGCTGGACGTGAAACCTTCCGGCTGTTCCATATAGATTTCTTCATCAAGAATCCATTTAGAAAAGCCGTTTTGACATCCATTTGCCAAATCTCATAGTCATGATACACAGCTATAGAAAGCAAAATCCGGATAGACTTAAGCATTGCTACCGGCGAAAAGTTTCATCGTAGTCGACGCCAGGTCGCTGCGTGTAACCTTTTGCTACCAGTCGGGCCTTGTAAGTTTCAACCTTACCATCCAGGCCCGCGCTTCCTTTTGTAAACCCATTTACAAACCGATAGAAACAATTCCTTCGGGAAGCGGAATCAAGTCCCAAACTTGATTTTCATGCATTGAGTCTATCTCGGATTTCATGGCACTTTTCCATTTCACGGAGTCGATGCCAACATCGATTCTCTATAGGTGAAAGGATCCGTCTTCTTCAACTAAGAGAACATCCAGACTCTTTTCTTGTATCAAATACAAGCGTTCAGGAGGTCTAGATACCATTTTCGACCTACGGAGTGTGTGTGTTGAAGGTCCTTCATCTACTTGAACTTCAGGTTCCTCCGTTGGTTCGTTGTTTTCAGGTTGGACTTCATCAAGCTCAACCTGTCTATGATTACCACCTTCTGACAAAAATTCTACTTCTAGAAATTTTGCGAAGCGAGCCACGAACACATTTCGATGCTCGTATCATAGAACAGATATCCCTCGTATTCGAAGGATATCCAACAAACCTAAACTTTTTCCTCGAGGCGAAAGCTTATCTTGCTGAGTCACCCTGACATAGGCAGGACAACCCCAAACCTTAATATAATTAAGATTGGTCTCCTACCGAACCATATCTGATACGGTGTCGTAGGACAGCCTTTGAAGGAACTTATTCAAAAGATGTGCGGTGCGGCTGTTAAGAGAGAGTAGCCCCATAAATAATAGGGCAAATCTGTGAAACTCAACATCGATCGGACCATATCCAATAAAGTCCAATTTCTCCTTTCAGATACACCATTGTGATGTGGTGTACCTGGAGGAGTATATTTAGCGAGAATCCCATTTTCCTTCATATAATCCATGAACTCACCACTCATATATTCGCCGCCTCGATCTGATCGAAGGCATTTAATATATTTACCAGTTTGTTTTTCTACTTCATTTCAGAACTCTTTGAACTTTTCAAAGGTTTCCGATTTATGTCGCATCAAATACACATAACCGTACCGTGACAAATCATCGGTAAAGGTAACGAAGTATGATAACCACTGTGAGCAGTTTGACTTAGTGGACCACATACATCAGAATGTACGAGTTCCAGTAAGTTAGTGGCGCGGTGTCCAACACCAGAAAATGGGGCTTTGGACATCTTACCCTGAATACAGGATTCACAAGTTGGATAGGATTCAATGGTAAGATCTGATATCAAACCATTCCTAACCAATTGGGTAAGGCGTTTAACGCCAATGTGACCAAGTCTCATATGCCAAAGTTCAGTA
This sequence comes from Zanthoxylum bungeanum, assembly GCA_019454045.1. Lineage (NCBI taxonomy): Eukaryota > Viridiplantae > Streptophyta > Magnoliopsida > Sapindales > Rutaceae > Zanthoxylum > Zanthoxylum bungeanum. Next base: position 20,108 of record SKCR01023439.1, on the reverse strand, counting down.
TTATTAATTACAGGTAAACTACGTTTATTAACTCCAGTATTTAATATATCTTTTGAAGTTTGCAATGTATAATTACCATGCTGGTTTGGACAACAAAGGATCTGAATATTATTTTTATCATATAAATACAAAGAACTATTCTTAATATTAATACAAAGCCTCATGTATCTAATACAAAAAGTGATATAATATTTGCGACACATCCCGGTACAAAATGACAGTCATATAACAAAAGTGTCCCATTCGGCAATGAGATCTCGCATACTCCCACTGCAACTGCATCCAAATAGTCTCCACTCCCGAATCGCAACTGCATCTCTCTAGGCTTCAGTTTCCTACTTTTCTTCAGCACCTGCAACGAATTGCAAATGTGAATGGGACAAGCAGAATCTAAAATCCAGTTGGATGTAACGGCTTCACAAGAAAGATAAATCAATAACTGGAAAAATAAAAGTACCTGATGTAAAAGCTCTGTCTCTCATCAGCTGGGCAATGTAATCAGGACAGTTCATTTTCCAGTGCCCGACTTGGCCGCAGTGGTGGCATTTGTCTTCAGAAGCCCTTTTGGGCTTTGCAATCTTCGCCTGTTGTTGAGGACCAAAGCCTTCTTCTTCTTCTTCTTGCCTTTCTTGTTCTTTCCCTTGGACCATCCTTGGGAAGAAGCCGAAAGAGAAGTAGTTCTAGGAGGGCGAGTCGGTACTCCTCCCTTCTTAAGGTCCTCTTCTGCCCGTGAGCAACATCCTATGTAGCTCCTGGTAGGTACAGACAGTCCCGTGCATGTTGAAGTACATCACGAACTGGCGAAATGAAGCTGGTAGTGAACCAAGAATGACACTCCTACCGAGAATGTCATTCAAGATGAGATTATGTTGCCTCAATTGATCGATCAAATCGATCATCTGAAGAACATGTGGGCTAACACTATGCCCCTCATCCAGGCGCGCATGGAACAGTTCCATGGCGACTTTGTGAACAATCACTTGTTCTTGGTTCTCAAACGATTGTCTCAATCGCGTCATCATACTATAGGAATCTAACATACCATAGTACTGTCGCTTGAGTTTCGGAGAAAGTGAACTAAGGATGTATGATTTAACCCTTAAATCATCATCCTTCCAAGTTTCAAAAACTTGGCGTTCCTCCTCCAAAGCATCCGCACCCACTGCAAGGGGCAACGGACCCTCAAGAACATAACCCAGCTTTTCGGAATCAAGGACAATCCTCAAATCCAATTCCCAATCTGCAAAGTTCTCAGCGCCTTTCAGTTTGTTCGCATCAAGCGTACGCACAAACTGATTTGTGGATTGTGCCGCCATCGCCAATCTATCATATAGATCACGAAAAACGGTTAGCAGAAATAAAATAGTTTCATATAATATCAAAAGCATAAACTAGATCATGGATTTTTAATCTAATATGCCCCTCCCACTAAATCATGCAATACTGTAATCCCAAACAGAATACAAATATTTAATAATTAAATTAAATACTAATAGTGAAAAGTGGATCCCGTGAATATATTTCGGCTCACAACAGAGGCACGGTCTCGCCTACGTATATTCATCAGGTAGACAACTCATTTGTCAATCATTCACTAATGACTCCTAAGTATCCGGTCCTGGCCGTTTCTCGTTGTCGCTGCGAAGGCAGGCCCCATAGGAGACGTACCAAGGTTAAACTCGTCAATGATAAACTCAAGTTACTTACGTAATCCTGACAGCTAGGGCACGTTCAGAATTCCGCTTTTACTTGAATTTACCTAGTATCTAATATACATCCGGTATAAATAAATCTTTATCGGCTACATCCTCACAGCAGAGGCACGGTCTCGGATATAGTCACAAAGAAGTATTCATAATCCGTATTGACAAGACGGACCACATAACATGCATCAAATACATAATTACATTCAAACCTTATTAATTATGGATTTTCCGCTAAGTGTCATACACCCTAAATCTAACCAATTTAGATCCTAATAAGCATGCATAAAGTCAAGAAAACATGATTAAACATTGATTCAATGAAGGCTAATCATTTTAGGTGGCCTAGAATCAGACTCGCTCTGATACCATTTTGTAGGAGTTTTAGGGGGTGAATCCGGTAACGCAGCGGAAGCGGTGAAAATCCGATTTTCATATTTCAAAACTTTTTCTCGGATTAATTAAATAAACATATTTATTTAATATTCCAATAATCAAATTATGAAATAAAATTCAAATGAATCATATTCAAGTGAATTTACCAAATTACCCTTGCTTTGGTATTTTGTCCATTTTAGTCCGAAATTGATCTAATCAATTTTGAATGATTCTAAATCATTTCTAAGATGAACTTAGCATGCTCAAAACATCAAAACACCAAAAGAATCAAAATCCCCAATTTTCTAATTCTTGGCCGAGAGCTCCATTAGGGGTGCCATTTGTGCACTTTGTCATTTCATGCTTCAAAACACATCAAGATGTAATCCAATCAACATGAAGCTTTATATGCATCATATACACACACAAATATACAACATATATGAAAAGCCCCAAATTTGGAATTGGTCATGAACCCTAATTTTACAATTTCCACAAATTGGACAAATTAGACCAAATACATTAAATCAATTACTTCAATCATCATTCTTCCATCCAATCCAAGTCTCAACACAATGAAACAACTCAAGATCAAATCTAGGTCATTTAAGAGTGGGTCAATAACTCTAGATTAGAAACATGGTTTCAAAAACCTTAAAAGAAAGTTTACAACTACAATAGTCACAACCTTCCTTCACCATAATGCTCAACACTTCTATCAAACTTCCATCAACAAAAACACAAAGAAATAAAGAAAGAAATAATCTAAGAACATCACATGTTGAAGCCTAGAACCTAAGGAACAATTTCCTCTATAATAGCAAGTTTGAAAAACTTACTAAATTCCAAGCTATCTTTAATCTTTCTTTCTTTCTCAAGCTTTCTTTAAGTTTCTTCAATGGAGTTTCTTTTTGGTAAAGTGTATTAGGTTAAGTGTAAAGTGAAAATGAAAATCAATATATACTTGTACAAGATATGCCTTGGCCGAAATTCACAAAGACATATACAAGTTTTGTAATTTCATTTTCATTTCAAGCTTATGTAATCAACTTGCATAAATATCTTAATACAACTTTATTAGATATTTATTTAAGTCAACAAAAGCAACTAACATCATTTACTTTAAATATCCTAATGTAAGATATTTATATTTTAATTAATTTAATTATTTAACAATTAAATAATCAATTAATTAATCAAATACAAATATATTAAATATATGTATAATATTTACATTAAATATTAAAAACATATATTCATTTAGGATATAAGTCAAATAACTCATTTTGACTATTAATTAATGTGTATTTAAATTAATCAAGTATTAAATGTAAATACACAATAATTAGACAAATGACTATCTAGTCCTTTTAGCACGTATCTTGCGTTCAACCTTTAAACGACTTTATAAATAATCAATAATATTTATTAATGTTGCACTAGTGCTCTACGAGTCTGTTTCATTATTGAGACTCTCTAGATTCAGGTATATCCGTCACGAAATCTAATTTCGTGTCCATAATCTATCCACCCGTAGATTATGACGATCACGGATAATCTCGCTGAACCATACAGGTCGAGGTCATGGCAAATGTATAATTCCTCCGTCACAGGTATCCGGATAAATCCCAGAGATATAGATGTAAACGTCAAATCTCTATCGGGATTATCCAGTCGACTATTCTTTTAGCAATCTCTAAAAGAATATTTAGAACTAGCTTCTAAACTTTACCACGGGCCCATGGTTTTATCTGATTGCTAATCATATGGACTACCTATGCTCTGATACACAGAACTGACAGATCCTATCTTGATACACATAGGACACCCTGAGGATCTATCTACACTACACCCAACGAACAGGCGAGGTCTGATCTAAATCTAAATAGATCGGTGACGTGACTGTCGTCTAAGTGTAGAAGATGTCTCATGTGCCCACAATGGCATCTCAAGTCTAAGAATCACAAGTGCTACTCAACCCAAGAAGATTCTTATTGACGCTGGTGTACCATCCACAATGGATGGTACACAAGCGTCAATAAGAATCTTCGGTGAGTCGTTCAGTGTTTATCCGCTATAAACACCTACATGTCTATACTAGTCTCCAAGACTTATGGTTCATTGAGAAACCATTGGAATCATATATTCCAGTATACGACATGTACCAGTCTCAACGGGTTTACTATACTGACCAAGTAGTGTAAACCTTGACCAGGAACTGTCTGAGAATGACAACGTCATGATACTACTACAATGTCCGTTGCGACGCTTTTGCAACTGTATCATGATTAATCATTCTAGGGTCATTACGTCTTTACCATATAGAAAGATAGATTATATTATAGAAACTGCATATATTATTCATAATAATAATGTTTTACAGAAGTATTCAATAGAAATACAACCGGGAATTGGCGCTCTGAGCACCAACCCCAACAATACTACCAATGGAATTCCGAGTGGTCTATCCAGAGCGAAGCTGTTTTCCGTACCATCGGTAAAACATAACCTCCTACTACACTTGCATGAGTGTCCTATACCCAAATATATGATAACTATGTCGTTATGCCCTCACAACGCGCACAAGTGTATACTAGTCTTTTCCGCATTATCGATGTCCAATCTCGATAATACTATGACTAGGGATATTTAATGATTAAACCTTCGTGGATTGATACTGTCTCATATCATCTCAATCTGGAACTATCATATGGATCTTTCATCATTTATATATCTTGGTGATCTAATCACAAATGATAAAAGAGCAATTTCCTTTTTCACATAGTTAGTTTGTACAACAACACCATGATCTGTACAAATAGTGACGCTATGGGTCATAACTGTCCAACAATCTCCCACTTGGCCTATAGCCAGTCACTCGAGTGTCTTACACCCGAACTATGTACGGTTCGCTCAAACTTCTGCTGAGGAAATGCTTTCGTCAGCGGATTTGCATGATTATCATCTGATGCGATTTATACGATCATCACATCGCCACGATGTATGATCCGAACGAATCAGATGAATAGTCGAAGTATATATCTGGATCGTTGATGAGACCATTAATTCTTTAGCCTGTGCTGAAGCCTATCTCAGCTGCTAACAGAACTATATTTAATCTAATTAGATTATTATCAATCCAGAAGGCTTCTATTGCTGCCTCAGCTGCAGCAATAATCCACCTTTGTTGTTTATTCGGTAACAGTATCTTGCTTGGAAAATTTCCAGCTCACTGTTCCGTTATTCAAACTTTATAGTATCGTTGTTATGACTTATAGTCGTTTTATCGGTTTGGAAACTTGCAGCAGTGATCCCAGTCACTTCAAGTTCTTCCTCTCCATAGTTTAAGACAGCATCCTTAGTTCCTCTAAAAGACTTAAGGATGTTCTTAACATCAATCCAGTGACTATCACCTGGATTGGCCTGATTGTGAATCATATGCTCAAAGCGTATGAGACATCAGGTCGCGTACAGTTATTTCAATGTACGATTTCTCGGAGATTATTAACAACTTTAAATCTATCCCAGTAGATCTTTATTCCTAGAATAAAGGTTGTATCTCCCAAGAATTCTACGGAGAATTTTCATGAAAGCCAAGCTTTTACCGATTGTATTATGGGAATATCATTTCCAAGAAATGATATGTCATCATTTTATAGGATTTTCACTGTCAGTGCGCTCCCACTAACCTCCTTATATACACAAGAATCATTTTCGTTTCGAATTAAATCATATACCATTATGATTACATCAAAACGATAATTCCAAGAACACTATGCTTGCTTCAATCCATCCATGGATCGAATAACCTGCAAACCTTGTTTGCTAGTTTTGGTACAACAAAACTGTCAGGATGTTGTAAACATCCTCCAAAGGATTTCCGTTAAGGAAAGCGGTTTTGGCATTCAGCTGCCACATTTCATAAATGAAACATGCAGCATTAGCAAGCATTATCCAAATGGATTTACCATGGCAACATGTAAAAGGTTTCGTCGTAATCGACACAATGTTGATAACGATACATTTCCGCTACAAGCCTAGCTTTGTATGTTGGTATGTTGCCTTCCACGTATGTCTTCCTTGAAGACTAAATAGTACCAGTAGGCATAATGCCTTGCGGTACATCAACTAGTATCCAAACTTGATTGTTTATATGGAATCCATTTCGGATATCATGGCACTTTGCCATAATAGGGAGTCGATACCTTGTATCACTTCCTCATACGTAGTCAGTTCGTATTCCTCAAAAGATTGACATCTTTATGAGGTAAGATCAGAAACCTATACCCCAGGTTGTTTTCAGACTCTCTCCGACTTACGTGGTTCTTGTGTATTTGAAGATTATTGGTATAGTTTCATCCTTGATGAACTATTTGTGTTCCATTAAAGGATCGGTGTCTGGAACAGTATTACTTCGATTTTCATCGAGTTTTACTTTCCTCCCACTTACCACTGCATATAGGTATTCCACTTAGGAAAACCGCATGGCGAGCAACAATTACATTGTTCTCTAGTGAGTTGTTTAAGTACTATACTTTGGTTTCCCTAGGATAACCACAACTTAGGCACTTATCCTATTTGAGTTCTAGTTTGGTATCATCCAAACATATGCCTAGCATTCCCAAATCTTCAGGAATGAGAAAACCCGGTTTCTTTCCTGTTCATATCTAATATGAAATCTGTCAAACAGATTTTCATGGAACCTTATTCAAAATAAGTTCTGCACTGTTAATGCGTATCCTTTGAAGGAAATGGTAGCTCAAAGCGACTCATGAATAACCTTATCATGTCCAACAAAATTCGATCTCTCTGTTCGGACACACCGTCAAACTGACGTGTTCCGGGAGGAGTCCTCATTGAAAGAATACTGTACTCTTTCAAGTTATCGAAAAACTTATTGCTTAAGTATTTTCATCATGGTCTAACCATGATGGTTTAATACTTTAGCCGATATGTTTGTCTACTTCGTGTCGAAACTGTAAAAGTTTCAGATTTGTGTTTCAAAGGAAACATATAACCATAACGCGATGCCATATCCGTAAAGGTCACGAAATATTCATTTCCATATCTAGCCTAGCTAGATATGGGCCCACTTACTTCACTATGAATAAGGGCTAACAGATCGGTGGCACTTACACTTTTACCAAGTAAATGGTGTTTTAGGCACTTTGCCCAATAAACTAGATTCGTAGACATTATTTGAATATAATCAAATTTTTCCTAGTACCCTCTCTTCAAAAGTGTGGATATACGAGTCTTGTTTAATTGTGTCCCAGACAACAATGTCACATTTAAGTTTCAACTGATTTACTCAGTTTTGAGCTATTTGTTAGTCCTGTTATACGTTTGAGATTTATTTATATTCAAAATATAAATACTGTTATTCATATCTAATGTGTTTATCTCAATATCATCTTTATAAAATAAAACACTTTAGTGTTCTATAATATAAAGGTATACCCACAACGGGTTAAACCCTTATATAGAGATAATGTATCTAGTCAAACTAGTTACATTTTAACAGTTTCCTAATTTAAGTACACACCCGAAGGGTAGTTCCTAAACTTAGGTATCTACGATTAAAACAGCGACTGTCGTCCCGTTTCCGATTCGTAGATTAATCTCAACCGAAGTCAGTATCCTGCTCTCAGCAGATTCTGCATAACAATACATATTTGTGTACCATATTCAATATCTAAAATCCAATTTTAATACTAGTTGCAAACATATTTATGACAAATATATTTGAAGTCGGAGCCTTGCACCGTCTTCTATTCCTTCATGTCTGCCTTGTCCATACGGCAGTCACGCTTCCGCGATCCCGTTTGCCACAATTTAGGCAGACATTTTGGGATATGTCATTTGTCTTCCTCAGAAGATTATAATGACTTTGCCTTTGCCCTTTTCGGGTACCCCAGAAGCCTTTGGCCAAGCCTTGGCCTTCCGGAATGTCGAAATAAGATGCGCGCCTTGCGCTTCTTGCCTTATTGCAAACTTTGGCTTTGTCTCCTTGAGAATAGCCATTAACTCTCCAAGAGTTTACTATTGCAATTTAGTACTTCAAAGATCTAAAAATAGATCTATGAATATCCTTCAATTTCATTATCATACTTTAAGGATCTAATCCTTAGTTCTGATTAAGAAATTCAGGAGTCTATTTGGCAAGCTTATTGGATTAAGCACTAAAGTTATCATCACATGAATATCCAAATATCATGTTCTACTATTTGCTCAATCCGGGCTTAGGCTCGAGACGTCACTATATCAAATAAAGTAACTTCTCAACTTTCAGGACTATCCTGAAGTTTTATATTCCCAATTTGAAAATTAAAGTCGTTTAAATACATTTTCACCCAGGATTATGTTTTAAACACTAATCTTTCAATTATCTTGATTCTAATAGTCCAACTATTTAATCAACGATTTTAGGTACATTTTATAATGATTACTATAGTCCAACTATATAATCAACTATAATTTAATTGGTTAAATTCAATTATATTGATTACTATAATCCAATTATAAAATCAACTATTAATTGAAATAGTTTGAATACAGTCCAACTGTTTAATTAAAACAACAATTAAATATTAGTCCAACTAATAATTAATTTATTGACGAATAATTTGTAATGAGCGCGTATGGCAAGTAACTAAACGAATATTGCAAATTTAATACTTGCCTCCCACTAATTTTCGGCGAGCCTCTAACCCTCTGTCGAGTACTCGGGAAACCTTGTTTCCTAGTGGGCTAGGATCCCTTTAAATAACACACAATCTTGATTTTGGCCAACAAATTGTATGATAATTAACTAGGTAGATCTCTAAGATCAATTGGATCTCATCCAATTCCTAGATCCAGTAGGTGGACATCCAAGTCCGAAACATATATCTTATATATGCCAATATATCCAATATATTGCCTAACCTTTTTCCTCTGAATCAACTAAGCCTTGGCTTTGGCACAACAAACTTAGTGATCTCAGTTAAGCGGAACCCATTGACCATGGAAAGCTTCGTAATCAATGTCGATGGACAAGAAGTGATCTTGACTTTGGCCAACAAATCACAACTTGGACAAAACACCAATATGGAACAAAGCCTTCATGATTCAAACACATCCTCGACGGACAAAGGCCTTGACTTTGGCCAACAAACCAATGCCAGTCTTGGATCTTGAGTAAGAATCACTCAATGGAAGGAAAAACGCTTAATATGATGTTGAGGGTTTTTCACGTGCAATTGGCAACCAATTAATTATTTTTGTTAAGGTCTCATCATCATACACCCTTAAACATGCATTCTAAACACATAATAAGGCGCATATAATAAAAGTAATAATGATATGCGGATGGATATTTAAACATTGTTCCTAGAACAAATCTCTCCATTTCTTCTCTCTCGCTAGCACAAGTATTACTTCTACCCGATTACATAACACTTCTAAAGAAACCTCATTTACATTGAGGAGAATAGGTGAGAAGAGAAATACAAAGAGTAAGGAGGTAATAGGCTGGACACGCAGGTCCAATTAATAAATTCTAAATTTATTACAACAATTTCCAAAATTGCCCCACCCATCTAATATCCGTCCGATATACATTATTCATGCATCGCAACCATGTATTCACACAAGCATGTTATCAATCAATCTAATCCAATTAATTAATCTGATAATTAATGACCATCCAATGTTCAGACAACGATTTGATTTTGCGTGAGTCCAACTCGTTTTGCGAATAAGTACTCAAAGTACGAATTCTTAAATTAAATTAAACTACAACATTAAATCCAATTTAATATGTATTTAATACTAATTCACTATTTAATTCCAAATTAAATATTACACTTTATTAACGAACCTTTACGACTTAGATTCTAAATCTAATCGTTACGGGTCTCAAAGCCCGATTAACATCCAATGTTAATTTAATTAAAGTCCAATGGGCTTTTAATTAATTTCTTAAGGCATGGACTTTTGGTCTACATGGGTCAAACCCAATTACCAAAGCCCATTTAAGAAATCACCCTTATTTGCCAAGAAACCAATTTAGGCCCAATTAAAATTAAAGGTCCATTAAGTCATAATTGGACTTTATGGAAATGGTTTTGGGCCCAATTGGATCCAACCAATTTAGCCTAAACCTAACTTGGTACAACCAAGCCCATTAAGCCCAATTACAACTTTTAAGCCCAATTAATTAAATTACCAAATTCCAAATTTTATAACTCAATTAACCAAAGTGTATCGTCATAATTAATTACCCAAATTAACATTTCCAAAACATCAATTAGCCTAATTAATTATGCTCATTAACATCAAAACATGTCCAACACATTTTAATCAAAAATCAAACCCATTTCATTCTATACTCACGGCATTTTGGGGTTTTTCATGTCCGATTCGGTTTCAATCCAATTAAATCCACAATCAACATTCTCGAATGATTTCAACTCATCCAATGAATCAAAAATCAAAAAATACCATGATATTAAGGTATCTCTAAGATTCGGCCAAGCCTCATAAATTGGGGAAAATTTGATCCAATCAAATTTTATGAAATTGATCATGCACAACTTCAATTAAACATCATTTAAGCATACTCAATCAAACAATTCATTAAATCATGCTCAAATTGATTTTACCTAATTTTAATCCTAAGTTCAAGTTTCATGCTCAACTTCGCTCTGATACCATTGTTGGGATTCTACGGTCTAACCAGGATCGTTTTAAGCAATGAAACAACATGTGAATACATCAAGGAAGTTGCAGAATACTTACATTGATCGGTTGAGCGATGCGAAGAACAAAATCATCAAGCTTTTCCCTCCTAGAGCTCACGGCTTTGACTGGTTTTTGCTCCTCCAAATTCGGCCATGGATGATCTCAAGCTCCAAGCTTTGTGATGTGATTCCATGCTCACGGGTGCGGTTCCCTATCACCTTCGCAAGACTCCGGAAGTGTGCTAGCACTCGGTAATTTTTGCCGCAAAAATCACCTTGCTTCTCCTTGTCATTCTCGGCCTTTGCAGAAAATGGAGGAAGAAAATTATGCCCCTTGGGCGAGAGAGAGATGAGGAGAATGAGAGAATTGTGTTAGGTTAAAATTGATTTCCAAAATCAATAATAACATATACCAAAAATTTGTGAAATGGCTTTCAAAAAGTCAACAAATTTTTGGAGGCAAAAATGCATTAAATGCATTCAACAACTCACATCAACTATTCACATCACAAGTGACTTGACATCACATCACTCAAAGTGACAAGTGATTTGACGCTGGATGTGACTAGTGATTTGACGCTTGATGTGACTTGTGGGCCGAACTTGAATTCGAAATGCGAGTGTGCCCGCAAACACTCCCAAGCTCGGGTTCGCTAATTCCAAATTAACGAATTTTCCGTTGCGTCGTAATTAAATAATTATGCCTAGTAAAATTACTATTCACGTCGCTAACGAATTAATTCTAAATTAACTCGTTCACCCGAATTAAAATCTAATTTCAATTTCGCGTCGAAATCGAATTTCGTATAATATATCGAATATATTATTTTATCGATTAATTCCAAATTAATCGTTTTCTCTCTTTAATTAATATTTTATCCCATACAAAATATCTCCGAAATTAATCTCAGATTAATTTTCTCTCTCTTCTAATTAATCTCAGATTAATAAAGTGCGAGTCATACGTCATCGGTGAATCTTCGGGAAGCGACCCATGAGATCCCCGGATATGTTGGCAGTAAATCTGGTCGTCGGACTATCCGAACACGTAAGTACCTAGTACTACATTTTTACCGATTTATAAGACAAGGTTGGCTTCTAGCAAAGCGCCATGCCTACCCAATTCTCCAGAAATATCCTTACAGGAATATGTGATCTATATCAGGCGTAGTATACGTAGTATTGCGTATTATGATCCAATATCGGATGTCACGTGCAAAGCACATATCGGATCTCTGATAACTAGTCTCTATATCGGATAAACATGACCAAGTCATTTTATCCCGATAACTACAGTACATAAGAGAACCAGTTTCGTATCCTACGTGACCATCATCTTTACTATGACTGGAGTGATACTTCTATCTCGACATCACACCCAATACACTACGATTCTCAATATACCCAGAAGAGGCGTACACAGAACCTGTTAAAGCCCTGGACGACCTAAACCAAAGTACATTGATTGTCGCAAGTATTAGCGGTGCAAGTCTCAGGTTAAGACCAAATACACCTACGCTGATTCGGACTTCCATAGACAAATAGTCATACTACCAATGGAATTCTGAGGGGTCTATCTAGAGCGAAGCTGTTTTCCGTACCATCGGTAAAACATAACCTCCTACTACACTTGCATGAGTATCCTATACCCAAATATATGATAACTATGTCGTTATGCCCTCACAACGCGCACAAGTGTAATACTAGTCTTTTCCGCATTATCGATGTCCAATCTCGATAATACTCTGACTATGGATATTTAATGATTAAACCTTTGTGGATTGATACTGTCTCATATCATCTCAATCCGGAACTAATCATATGGACCTTTCATCATTTATATATCTTGGTGATCTAATCACAAATGATAAAAGAGTAATTTCCTTTGTCACATAGTTAATTTGTACAACAACACCATGATCTGTACAAATAGTGACGCTATGGGTCATAACTGTCCAACAATATACATATCATTAAATCCTATTTAGTTTCAATCTAATCATAATTAGATCGAATATGTATATAAAAGCAAGAAGTATTACCATAATAAGTAATATTACGGAAAAATGAATTGTTCGTATTCATGAATCAGACATGAATACGATCCAGATTGGCACTCCGAGCACCAACCCTAACGTACACTATTATTCAATGGCTAAAGGTATTTTAGGTATCATAAAAAAAACACTATAAATAATCTTTTCATTCATTATTCAAAATCACAAAATCATTTACTCTCAATTTCTCAAATCTCACATATTTAATCAATTTATTCTCTTATTATCTCAATCTCTTCAATATAATGGTAAGCTCATCACACAACACTTATATTCCTGAGTCTGAGTGTACCGCTCAACATACCACCGGCGAAATGACTTCGAGTATTCAATTGAGAAATTAAGGTTCTGAAATGTTGACAAAATATTTCAATCTAGTCGTGAATGATGTCAATGGTGAGAATAATGGTGTTGGCAATTATAGTGGAAAAATTTACAAACACACTGATGGGTATGAAACTATGACGGGTCATATAAGGAGTACTCAAAAAGTCGGATTTGGGATTGATACAACACAAACACAAATGACAAGGTTTTCTCCTTTCGGTCCATGTTTTTCTTCTTCTATAAATTTTTTTTAAATATAATGAATCTCAATGGAAAGATAATCTAACTAAATTTATTGCCATGCAATATTTAACTTTTACTTTTGGTGAAAAAATATCTTTTAATGATTTAATACATGGAAATTTGAATCATGCTGCATGTAAACTTATTATGACATGTAAAAGAAAAATGATGGAATTGTATGAAAATGTCAAAATAATTTAAGGGAATTATTTTTTAAACTTAGAGGTCGTGTTTGGTGGCAAAAATATTAAGGATTGTTTTCAGTCCTGGTCGTGATTGCAATGGAGGTATTAGTGACACCGGTCTCAACTATATTTGTAGAGCATACGTTTAGTATGGGCGATAATATTCTTGATGGCAGAAGATCAAGGTTGAAACCAGAGACGTTAGAAGCTCAAACGTGTCTTGACGATTAGTGTACGGAGGAACGTCTTGAATATGGGTGTTCGTGGAGCGGTTCAGGTCGGTTTTTTCGTTTTTCACTTCAAACCGCGCAGGTTGGGGGTTTGGGAAATTAGAAACCGAAACCGCAAATTTGATAAGGAAAATCACGGCGGTTCGAGTTGGCAATTTAGCGGTTTGGGCGGTTCGGGTCGGCGGTTTGGATTATAAATTTTTTTAGGGAAATTTTGTATGTTTTCACATAATAATTGAAGAGAAAAAAAAAACTAATTTTCATTTATACATTGCATATTGTCATATAATTATTAAATATCTTAAATTTCATGGTTAAAGAAGAATAAAAATATAAAATAATATCTAATTTGAACGGGGGTCGGTGGTTTAGGCGGTTCGGATCGCGGTTTGAGTCAAAATTTGTGATTTTGGGCGGTTCGGGTCGTGGTTGAGTCAAAATCGCACACCGACCCGAAATTTGCGGTTCGATTCCGATTGACCCAAAATCATTTTTAATTTTTTCAAACCGCGTGATGCGGTTCGGATTGGGGCGGTTCGGGTCGGGTTGCGGTTTGACCGGAACTCGTGATCACCCATAGTCTTGAATAAGAAAATCAGCCGAATTTGTTTGAAGATTTATGTGATAACACAGACACAAATTGAATCGAATGCTCAAGAACCGAACCGCCTTCTCCGGATGACAGTGAGTAAAATATTAATGGGGTAAATTATTAAAAAAATATATAACAGAACTACGTGAGTTTTGATTCCTCTACGCCCCAATAGGATACATACGCGGCTTATGTAAGTGTAATTTTTTTCAAAACAATAAATAAATTATCAATGTCTACTTTTAGTCTTAGTCTTTAGTAAATCTTTAATTTTTTTTATTATTTTTATAACAATTTAAATTAATTTATGTACTATTTAGTAAATCTTTAAATTTTTTTTAATTTTTATAATAATTTAATTTAATTTATTAAAAAATCAGTTTCAAACCTTAAATCGAACCAAACCGCACAGTTCGGTTGTGGTTCGACTTTGGCCAAAATCGCAACCGAACTATTGGTCTACGATTCGATTGTTGTTCGGCCAAAGCCGAATCGCCAACCGCATGGTTCGATTATGAACCGTAACCGATGCATGTCTACTCACATAGGTATGGGTTCATAAGTCATTTGCTCACGATTGACTGCTTGTCACTGATCTTGCTGCCCTAGGTTGTCAACAAGAACAACAAACCTATAATATTTTATGCACAGCCACATATCAAGTAGTGGTTGTCCTTGAATGAATGCCCTCACCGCTTCAACGTTTGATTGATTCTACAGACCAAGCCTGCACCCCCTTCAACACCGTCCATTAGTTATGCCCTCGTTGCTTATATGGCAATCTATGTGCCCTCACAGTTAAAGCCTGCATCATTTAATCTTCTCAATATGTTGGTTGTCCCATGGATCTGATACCACTTGACTAAACGAGAACATGAAAAGGTAACGGGTAAACACCAAAAGATCATAAATAAACTAAATTTCTGAACCACTTCCTTATTAATCAAATTTTTCTTGAAATAAAGAGAATTCAATTCTATTCATAGGATAGGATTTGAAATATAACTCAAATAAGACATAATATGCTCTAACCCTAATTAAATTAAAATACTTAAAATAATAATACGACTTGAATAAGAAAAGTATTTCAAAAAAATCTAACTAAAATAAGAAAAATCTAAATAAAACAAATTACTTTCTAAATAAAATTAACCTAACTAAATCCCACTACATCATTATCCCCTAAAGCTAAATTTGGTAAATCTTATTGTGTAAATCTGCATGCAGTTACTAATGTTTTGCTCCAAAGAATTAGGAACGGGTAATTATTACATAAATAAATAATATTCTTGATTTGTTATCATTTTTTTTTTTTTATAAATTTGATAAAATTTAATTTGTCCCAACTAAAATGAAGAACATATTATACTTTTTGTGAAAATCAATTTTGCCCCCATTGAATTAATATTCTGGCTATGTCGCTGATTCAATCTCATCATATTACTTTAGATAAGAGAGTTTAATTTAATTAAAGAGCTGAAATTGAAAATTCTATATATTACTTTATCTTAATGAAGTCCTAAAAAGCCCAAAATCATTAAGGCTCTTCCAAGTTAGTTTAAACATAAATGATTCTTCTTATTTAGTCAATGCTGAAACTGTTAGAGCTGGTGCTCGACACACCAATTTTTTATGTATTTATTGTAAATACATTGCACTTTTATATTTTATTTTGAATAAAATTTAGTACTTTCATCAATATAATCTTTTCTATAATAGTAAAGACGTAAATAGTCCATAAAATGAGTTGTTATAATGTAGTTGTAAAAACATCTTAATGGACACTGAGAAATATTAAAACTTGATTCATTTTAAAATAGTTCCTAGTCAAGGTTTACATACATGGTTGGTTAGTGATGAGATTGATACATGTCGTATATTGGAGTAATTTCAATGACTCATCTCGGATAACCATTAGTCTTAGAGAGATTCGTATAGACATATAGGTATTTATTGGATAAATACTGAACGACTCACTTGAAGATTCCTAATATATGGTCTACCAACATCAAAATGAATCTTCTCGAGTCGAGTAGCATATTAGCTCATTTGACTTGAGATATCATTATGGATATGTAGAATATCCTCCACACTTCGATGGCAATCACGTCAACAATTTTTTAAGATCAGACCTCCGCCTATTTGTTGGGTGTGGACAGATACTTATGATATCTTGTGATGTATCCAGAGATGATCTGTCAGTCCCGTGTATGAGATTTAGGCATTCAATCAATGATTCTTTGAAATTTTTGGTCGAAGTAGAAATGAGTTCCGAATATTTATTTGGATAATCACGATTATATCGCGATACATTAGAATTATTTGTAGCAGAGATTTGAATTTATTATATATCTTCGGAATAATTCGGATAGTCTATGATAGAGATTAAATATATGCAATGATATCGACTTGTATGGTTCAACTCGATTATTGATGGTCGTCGTAATTTATGAGTGGGTAAATTACGGACACGTAAATGATTTATGTGACAGATAAACTCGAACTTAGAGAGTCCCACAATATGAAGTGTACTCATTGAGCACTTTGGGCAAGTAATTATAGATACTTCAAATTATTCATAATTTACACATGCGCGTAAAATTTAATGTTTATTTGTATACGATACATAATTTAATTAAATATACATTAATGAACAAATGGTAATTAGAATTTGCCACTTGTCTTTGTTAAGATTAAATATTAATTGATTATTAATTATAATAAAGAATGCATATACTTGGAATCTTTTTCCAAACCCTTATTTTGTCATTTAGTGAATAGAAATTCAAATTAAATTAATTGTCAATCTATATTTGAGTTTCTAGATGAAAGAATATTATTGGAATATTCTTCATCAATTGGCCAATTGTGATTAGCTAAACCATATGGTTTTGACACTTGAATTCCATTAACTTGGAAACAAATAAATTAAATATATTTTAATTAAATTAATATGTGATTAATTTTGGACCAAGTTTTGAGCATGGAAATGACATTTTAGCCCCCTATAATTCGGCCATGGAGAATAAAATGGAAAAATATTTCATTTTTTTGGTTAGCCATTTCTCAAAATATCGAGAAAAAAAGAAAAAAAATTAGGGTTAGTGTCAAAGGAAATAACACCAAAGGAGAAAGATTTGGAGACTTTGAAGCAAATTCAAGAGCTTAATTTGATTAAGGTAATACACTTGCTTCTAGTCTTGAGAAATTATTTTTCATATGCATGCTAATATGTATTAGATATATATTGCATGTTTCCAAAATATATTTATGAATAATATACTTGGTGTTGTTGGATTTGATAATAACCTTGTTTTTCTTTTATTAACATGTGTGATTTTTATTTTAATTAAAGTAACTAGATTCAAAAAGAAATATTGACATTCTAGAGTGTTGTAACCACTCTTATGATGTTTAGAATTATTCTTGAGATTTCATATGTGGTGACTTTAAAATAGTGTAGATTAATTTTATTAATTTTATTATAAATTGGAATTTTGAATGGAAAATAGGTTGATTTATCTTCTAGATCATATCTGGAAAATAAAATATTTTTTGAGTAAAAATATGATGTTTGGATGTGTATTGGGTGTTAAATAAATACCGAAAAATATTCTGAGTCGAAAATTCATGAAAATGGCAAAACTACGCAAGGAAAAAGCTTACCGTATAAGGGCTACCCAAACAATGAATTGTTCACTGTTTGGACAGTTCAGGGGATGACCGGTTACTACCCAAGTGACCGGGTCGATGGTCGGTTGATCGATTTGACTGGTTACCTAATTTTCATAGTATTTATTCAGAAAGGGTTTTTGTAAAATATTTACTGCTATTTTGTGATTAGTTTATATTATTAAGTTAACAAATAATATGTTTAGGTGAAATACAATCTAATTAAAGGTATTGGATATCGCATAATTCGTTCGGAAAATTTTAAAATGTTTAAAAACTATTTTTTGCCTAAAATCGTGTTTCCGCCATTAAAACGCCAACAATAACATCCTCCTAGAGGCAAGATGCTACCGGCAGGAGACAAGAATAACACATCTCTATGAGCCTCAATTCTAACGAAAAACGGACATGACGCACCCTAAAATTTGACAATCTGGAATTACCATAAGCCTTTGAAACTGCTAAAATTTAGTCAGAAGCTACTAAAATTTCGGCATGATGTCTGCTAAAAATCATACAATTTGGAACACATACCAACACCATAATATGACCTGTAATGAACATAAAATATGCATGAGGACCTTAGGTCCATACTCAAGACACACCAAATGCTCGTTATCAATATTTTATGGGTTTCGTGCCCATAATTATACATACAACTCAAAACTTATATTTACATACACACAATAACTTGCTCAGAATGATTCAAGCATAAATATAAACAACTTAGTTTCTAGACTTCTATTATATTTTCCAGGACTCTGAAGTGGTTTATTATAGCTTAGGTGATCCGTTGTCTTGAGCATGACTTTCCAAAAACTTGTGTGGCAGATCGACCTAGTTGCTAACCTGTAAAACTAGAAAATTATTGTGGTGTAAATTATAAAACTCAGTAAGTAACCACACTCATGCCATATACAAATAAGAATAAATCTTGGAAATATTATATGTGTAGTCATATATGTAAATATATGTATATTTGTCAAAATGCCTTCAATATCGTTATGCTGAAAATGTGAAAATCTATGATTGTATAGTCATCGAAAAATGGTTCGAACAAGCGAATTAAATACTTCAAAGAAACACTGTAATTATACTTGCATAGAAAATCTTTCAAACTCAGTACTATTTTTTACACTCCCCACATGCAAACTCTTTCAAAAATACATACATATATCAATCAAGAAACCGAGTTCATAAGGCTTACTTGATACATTTCCAAAACTTTAAACAAAACAATAATATCCCAAAATATTCGAAAAATCATCACATCAGAAAGTTTAAAATTTTCTTTACTAACAAATCGAGCATTAATCCTTTATACGAATAACATTTCGAACGATCCACATCCAAATTACATATACATACTCTGAAATGTACCTTGTACAAGTTTCCAAATCTTCTACGTAACAATCACAGCATAATCGACAATAGAAAATTGATTATATATATATATATATATATATATATATATATATATATATAAATGAATGAGAGAAACATCCAAAACATACTTATGCAACCGTATATCGACACGATCAAACAAAGCTCGTACGAGACTTATTACCTATTTTAGAATATGTATGAGATGAATTATATTTGAACGGATACCTTAACCAAAACTACTATGACATGAGCCAAATCACCAATCAAACTGATATCACACACATTACCAATACAAATGCTACAAGATCAATCTCACCAATCATCATAAACAAAAAAAAAAAAAACATAATACAAACTCCATACAATCAAAATCATCCATCATCAGAAATAAAAAAAAAAAGAAACTGCTTTAAACTCTTCTTTTTTGAAAATTACATTATAAAACCAATCTTTGGAAAATATAATAAAAACTAATCATGCGTCCAATGTCCGAGTCGCTCGTCCTGACCAGACATTGTTCGAAATAAGCTTATGTCATAGAGGGTAACGAGTCGGCCCATCAAATGGGCAGAACCCTATATATGCACTACAGTGGTTTAAAATCATTAAACA